>JAPMOQ010031569.1:913345-929641 GCA_026543055.1 Argiope trifasciata
ATGTGTTTTATAATTTATTATATCACCATATGTGTTTTATAATTTATGATATCACCATATGTGTTTTATAGTTATTATATACCCATATGATTTTAAATTTGGGAATTATTTATCTGAATATTTTTATTACATACTGTACCATTCCTCTTAATATAAGTTTGCACTTTTTTGGAGGATTTCTTTAGACATTTCACCTTATGTTTCTTAGTAATAAGCCATCGAATATGTGACACTGAATAAATCTTAAAATCAATAACAGCAAATGCGTAATATTTTAAATAATTCTTTTCAAAGAATTTTATTATTGTATTATAATTTTATTTTCAAACTTTAATTTTAGAAAATAAAATTCCGAAACAAAATTCCATTAGTCTTTTTGCATTTCTCTTTTATAGCCAAATCTATAATATAATATTTGCCAGGCTTATCAAAACATTTTTGCCCAATATAGCCCTTAGGTGAATTCAAAAGAGAACGTTTATTTAACTCCATTAAATTAAATTAAATTAAATATTTTTATAGTGCACCTGATTGAAAAAATATTTACCATTCCTCGATAGTAAAAAAACCCTTACCATGTGCTCTTATTTTTCAAAAGCTTCCGTCAGAATATTTGATTTATAGTAAGCTGAGCCTAAATTTGAATAGAAAGAAAAAAATGACTAGTAAAAAAAATATGAGCGATGTTCTTTTGTCAAAAATTATTCACTTAATAATAAATCACTGTAATTAAAGACTTTTTACTTACGCAAAAAATCGTTTGTTGAAGTGTCACAAAGAATAAATAAATATCTTCGTTATAATTACATGGTCTTTAATCATTTTAGTTTGAAATTCAATGCGTTAACAAAGCAAAAAAAATAACATGATAGGGTATTTCGTGTTATGGTATTTCAAAGCTTTATAATACAGAGGTTGAATTTCCACCATTTGGAAATTGCATGTCCATTATAGATTGCAATCAGATTTCGTAAAAAAGATTATGGTTAGAATCAAAACATTTAAAGTTTGCATGTAACTTAAAATTCAAAATGTTAACAAAGCAAAAAATAATATGATAGCATATTTCTTTTTATGGTATTTCAAGGCTTTCTAATACCGAGGTTGAATTTTTCCCCATTCCGAAATTGCATGTCCATTATAGATTGTAGTCAAATTTTGTATAATAGAGTATGGTTAGAATTAAAACATTAAAAGTTTGCATGTAACTTAAAATTCAATACCTAAACAAAGCAAAAAATAACATGATAGTGTATTCGTGTTATGGCATTTCAAAGCTTTGTAATACAGAAGTCGAACTTTTCACCATTCAGAAACTGCATGTCCATTATAGATTGCAATCAAATTACGTAGAATAGAATATGGTTAGAATTAAAACATTAAAAGTTTGCATATAACTTAAAACTCAATACGTTAACAAAGAAAAAAAAATAACATGATAGTGTATTTCGTGTTTAGGTATTTCAAAGCTTTCTAATACCGATGTTGAATTTTACACTGTTCAGAAATTGCTTGTCCATTATAGATTGCAGTCAAATTTCGTAGAATAGAATATAATTAGAATTAAAACATTAAAATAAAAGTTTGCATGTAACTTATGCTGTATCAGTAGACGCCGCCATAACTTTAACCAAATATTATATATAATCTCTTTTATTAAAAGCATGCTGAACTAATTTTTGAAATCTACTATGATATTTTTATAAATACAAAGCAAACATTATTATTGTGGAAGCAAAATTGCAATCATGTTATCAAAATATTCACAGTTTGCGATGTCTTTTAATAGGTGATGGACGAATACTTAAACAGTCAAGTTCTAGAGTTTGGAGCTATTAATGTCACAGGATTTCGAATTCTGCAACCAACAAGTGTTGATTTCCAGACATTTGTTCCAGCGTGGAGTTCTTTAGATCCGAACAGGTGGCCTGGAGCAGGAACTCAATATATATCAGTAAGAATATACATTTATCGTTTTATTCATAACTTTTCATAACATAATATTCATTTATCATTTTATTCATAACTTTTCATTACTTAATATTCATTTATTGTTTTATTCATAACTTTTCATAACTTAATATTCATTTATCGTTTTATTCATAACTTTTCATAACATAATATTCATTCAGCACAGGTTCTAAATTCAAGCAGTTAGAAGTCGATATGAAAATGGTTTCAAAAGCAATAATATAACAGAAAATAGTTTAAAAGCAAATAGTTTAACTTAGCAAAAGTACAACTCATTTGGCATCGGTAATATGATTATTTTGGCGATAATTTTTGTGGAATATTTCTGTCCTTTATACATATTTTTGAAATAAATTAAAGAAATAAATACAAGAAATATTATTAGCAGATACTTCGATCCAGCAAGTGCGTTTACAAGTTTATAATAATCCATGATTTTTTATCAGTTTTAAAAAACAAAAGCGTTAACTTTAGATCTTTCCATGAATAAATTGAGCTTATGTAGAGCTGCGTTTCTTTAATTGTACGTCCTTTTTAAACTGTTTCGATAATAGTGTGTTAGGTGATGTTGGCTCAAAATAGAACCCGTGACCTTTGGGTCTGAAGCCTAGTAACATAACTACAGGACAAAAGCAATTGCTCAATCACGTAGATGTTATCTGGCTTATTAAATATCACCACAGACTCAACCTCCAATGAGCCGACGAAAGATATGCGTTGTTGTTGAGTGGTGATGAATTGGTTTGTTGAGTGAATGTTTGGTGTATGTAGCTGTTGTGTATAATACGCCGTACCCATCTTTGTTTGGCGAGCGGAGAATTTTTTAGTCACGCCAAGCGTTATGGTGAGAGGACGTGAGTGGTTGCATCAAGTGAGTCTGACGACTTTTGTTGCGGGTAGATGGCGCCTCATCAGTTGCATGAAGGTTGAAGTTTCATCGTTCGAGGTCACCATTGTGGGAGGTAATGTTGACTCAGAATAGGACCCTAGACATTTGGGTCTGAAGCCTAGTAACATAACCACAGGACAAAAGCAATTGCTCAATCCCCTCAGATGTTATCGGGCTTATTAAGATATCACCACAATAGTTTCAAGTTCTAAATCTACATTTCGGAAAGAAGTTCATATTTAAGCATACAATCTTATTTAAATTAGAAGAAATAAATGAAATCTTTGGTTACTAAAAAAATATTTTAGCACCTAACTCAGTATATTGAAATATAAAACACACATCTGGTTGTCCATATTCTGGATAAGTTTATCAAATTACTCACAACACAACATATCCATTGATTTGGAGCATCAGATACAGCATCATTTTAACATTAAAGAATTATATATTTAAGTATATGTTGTGAATTAGCTATTATATATGTGATATCTAATCCAAATATCACAAAAATGAATTATAGTTGTTAATTTAATGGATGAAATGTATCACAAGAATTCATACTTACTCCACTAGCAGTAGAATATGAGATCCTTCAAATTTTGAGAATGAATACCAATTTAATAAATTTGTTTGGCTCAATTTTAGATATATACCATTCAGATATACCCCGAAATTTTTAAAGTAGGATCTATAAAGTATAATACAGAATTATCAATTTGGCGACTGATGCATGTTTAAAAAATGGGGATTATCCATATCCTTTCACAGTTCTTAGTGAGTTTTTCTTCTTTTTTTAATGCTATAATGCAACAGATTGCGACAGGTATTGCTACATATGAAAAAAAAGCAATTATGAGCCTATTAATAAATTCTTATCATGTCTTTTCCTTAAAATTTATGGAAAACTACATCACTTCAACACTTTTCTTAAATTTAAAAAATAGTTTGTACCATTGGTAAAAGTGAAATGGATGTTTATCGCTTTTTTGAAAAATATATCTCGAAAATCACTGAATATGAAATTAATTCTATAAATGAGAAATCAAACATAATTACCAAACTTCAGAAAAAGCCAGCATGAGGAAAAATTGATACATTAAAAATAAAGGATATAACAAATTTCCAAAATAGATTCAATCGAAAGAACTTGACCTTAAGGAGGAAAGCTTCTAAACCTGTTGAAATCACCAGGAACAATATTCATTATCAGGAAATCAAACAAAATTTTTATCATTCCGCAAAGAGTTGTCTGACTTCAGAGAAAGCCTGCATTAGGAAGAATGGATACATTGAAAATAAAGGATATAACAAAATTAAAAACTAGATTCAATCGAAAGAACTTAAGGAGAAAAGCTTCTAAACCTGTTGAAGTCATCAGGAAATGATTCATTATCAGAAAATATCAACAGCAGATACCTAGATCCAGCAGGTGTATTTTCAGATTTATAATAATTAATGATTCTTTATCAGTTTTTAAAAAACAGAAGGATACTGAACTGGATACTGAATTCATTTAGATCTTTCCATTAATAAAATGAGTGTTTGTGATGTTGTGTTTCATTAATTGTACATCTTTTTTAAACTGTTTCAATAATAGTTCCACATTCTAAATCCATATTTCGCAAAGAAGTTCATATCTAAGCATACAGTCTTTTTAGATTAAATATAGTCAAATCATTCATTAAATGTAAATATGGATACTGAATACATCTAACCTATTCTTTGAAAAATATCTTCATGGTAGATAGCCATTAAATTAAAAGATGCAGCATTAATTAGTAATCGCTATGAATATCTAAATCATGTAACTGTTGCTGTAGCTGCTTTAGATTGGGATGTAAAAAAGCCGTTAAAGAAATGATTTACAAAACAGCAGCCAATGAAATTCCAAGCAACTGTATAGTATTTATTTTGATGGAGGAAAAGAGCACGCTTTATTTATACATAATATTTAATAAAAATATTTTATTCATTTTATTGAGGTAGTTTATGTATGGAATCTGTGTACAAGCCATACGACTCTGTAAAGAAATTTTCGTAGCAGATGGTGATAAAACTAAAAGATGCATTATTAATTAGTCATAGTTATGGATACCTAAATCGTGTAACTTTTACTGTATCTGAATTTCGTGAAGAAGAAAAAAAGTCATAAAAATGATTTATAAAACTACAGTCAATGGAAATTCCAAGCAACTATCTGGTATTTACTTTGATGGAAGAAAAGAGCACACTTTATTAATAGAAAGGATTGAATCAAAGAAATTCATCGAACAATGATGAAAAGGAATTTCTCTATCATCAAACAATCTGGGAATCTATGATGGACATATTAAGTTGCCAATTTTCTACATTTTATTGAGTTACTTTTGACCATTAATTAGTAATAGTTATTTATACCTGAATCTTGTAAGTGTTACTGTATCTGAATTACGTAAGGAAGAAAAAAAATCATAAAAAGGATTTATAAAACAACAGCCAACGGAAATTCCAAGCAACTATCTGATATTTACTTTGATGGAAGAAAAGAGTAGATTTTATTTATAGAAAGTATTGAATCAAAGCAATTCGCCGAACAATGATGAAGAGGAATTACTCTATCATCAAACAATCTAGGAATCTATGATGGACGACATTTATATTTAGTTGCCGATTTTCTTCATTTTATTGAGTTACTTTTGAGTCACCTTTTTCAGCAAGTTGGAGGTGAATCAACAGGAAGAAGCTCATTTCGTGAACTGATTGGGAAGATCTCAAAGCTCCAAAAAAACTGATGGTATTAGACTTTTAACTTACAGAAAAGATTGTTCCTACAAGCAAGACTTAAAGCAATGAAATTCGTGAGATAAGTAGTAATTATTTTTATAAACTTATTATATAATTTCAAAGACTTCGTTTTATAAATTTTTGGAATGCATTTTAATAATCAATTTGCATCTCAAGTTAATTATTTATTAAAATTCATCTCAATCGATAATTTTTAGAATTTATAAAAATTATAGAAAAATTGCACTTTTTCGAATCTTTTTAAAAGATATTGACCAACAGAACGATATATTTTCTCTAAAATATAAATGTTTTTTTTTCATGTAGCAAAACCCATTGTAACATTCGTGCACTATAGCGTTAAAAACGTTCTTGCCCTATAACGTTAAAAACATTCTTGAACTATAGCGTTTTAAACATCCTTCCCTAAAACGTTAAAAACATTCTTGCAGTATAGCGTTAAAAACATTCTTGCACAATAGCGTTAAAATTATATGGGAGAAACACTTAAAAAAATATCACGGAATAATTGTATTTAATAATTGTATATTGTGTATTGTATATTTAATAACAATTGTATATTTTGTATTTTTTCTATTATTCTGAAATTTTTAATATTATTCTGTATTTTTTCGAATATTCAGATGCTTTGTTAGATCTGAAGGTATTATCAAATTTGTGATAATAAAATTTGACTTGAAAATAGATATTTAAACTTTATGTATCACCCTGATAAACATGATTTCAACTTTCATAACAAAGTATTAATTTAAATGCATAATTTACAAAAGAAGAAAATACATTTCACTTTGTCGTGAACAGAAAATATCTGTTTTTAAAAATATCCTGAATTCAGATGCCGAACTTAAAAATTGTCTTTTCCGATCGGCATTTATGCTTTGAACTCGTTTATTGCTTTTTTCTATTATTAAATTTTCTTTGATGCTTTTGAATTCCACTCTTTTTATAGAATTTGTGAAACAGAATGCTCGAATTTATATTTCTACATTTTCCTTTTGCTTTAATAGTATAAAAAAAAGAATTACTAAGATGGTTGGAATAAAGAACGCGACTTCTTTCATAATCCTTTTCATGAGAACATTGAAACTTTTAGAAAAGTGGAGTAGAATATATAAATTTTGAATTAGAATGTGCATCATCTTATTCTAAACATTAATAATTCATTCAAATTGATTTAAATTTTAAAATTAAAACTCGTGAACATTGAAATGTAATTTTTTAAAAAAGTATTGATTATTTACAAGATAATTATGAGTTAAAAAAAATAATTTTGAAGCTCAGTTTGGTATAAATTTAATTTTGCAATAATTTCTTTATTCAATTTTGGGAACGCTTTTTAAAAGAAAATATGTTAATTCAATTTGAAGCTCAATTTGCTTTAATACGCTTGTAAACGCTTTGCTTTAATACGCGTTGCTATTATTTTGCATTTTCTGAAAAAAAATATATAAAATGTCTATTATTAGTTGTATTTTATATTTCACCTATAGAGATCGGAAAGATATTTCACCTACTAAATTATAACATTATTGACAAAAAATAAAGGAGTTTGAAATGTAATAACTTCAATTTCAATTTTGAATAAATTCAATTTATCAATAATTCAAATTTGAATAACTTATACAAAAAGCGGATATGTAATTTAACTTTGGAACATTTTGAAGTTCAATTTGTTTCAAAATATTTCTAAAAGTGTTGCCATACTTTTGCATCTTCCGAAAAAAAAATCTGTTATAAGTTTTATTTTATATTTCACCTACAGAAGCTGGAAAGAGATTTCACTTATTAAATTGCATCATTATTGAGAGATAATAAATGAGCTTAAAACGTAAAAACTTCAATTTCAATTTTGAATAAATTTAATTTTTAAATAGCTTATAGAAAATCCAGACATGTTAATTTAACTTTGGTACATTTTGAAACTGAATTTGTTTCAAATCGTTTTTAAACGTGTTGCCATAATTTTGCATCTTCAAAAAACAGTATGTTACAAGCTTTATTTTATATTTCACCTACTAGATTGCAATACTATTGAAAGATGATGAAAAAATAAAGATGAAAAATATATATTTAATAATTTTACTTCTAACTATTAAATAGAGAAGCTGCTTCATTTTCTAAAACTCAAAGTTTCATTCATCTTAACAAACTTTTCTCCAACATAATTTAACTTATCAAGACAGAAAAATATAATTTCAAAGCGAGGAAAGTTTCCTTACTCATATTTACGAAAGTGTAACAAATAACTTGAGTCTTAAGCCTTCTCTAGATGCTTCTTCCATAAGAAGCGAAGTTTATTAAATTCTAGGTCTTTATTAGGATTTTCATTTTGAAGTAATAAAGAGCTTTCTGTCTTTTACAGGCTGAATCCGCACTGATGTATGATGTGGCAAAGGTTATCCTCGACGCGTACAGCCGTTTATTACGAAGAAACCCCGACATATTTCGTAACAACTTCAGACGGGGAGAAGTGTACAATAATGGTACCAGAGGCATCGACTGTCGACGGGCGCCAGTGCTTCCATGGGAGCATGGCGAAAGAATTACTCGAATATTTAAAAAGGTATTCTTATATCGTTTTTCCTTTCTTTTCTTGTACAATTCTAAGAAGGCTTGCTCTTGCGTAATTTCGAAAGCCGCAGTTTATCATTTCATAAGTTTGCAAGTATTCTTGATTTTGTAATTGAAGAAAATCTAATGATGTTTTCGTGAAGCAAATTTAAAAATAGTCGTTTAACAAGTAAATCATTTCTCTGAAATTTCGACGTTTTGAAAGAGACAAAAAGTACTAAGTTCTTCGGAACCAATAAGGAATATTTTTGATACTTTTCAGATTCGGAATGCACATGCTTATATAACCTCTTCACAACCCCTTCACAAAAGGTTTTAACTAAGTGTAATGTTCTTAAAATCTTTGGGAAAATTTTAAAATGGAGGGATAAAATAAGGTATTTGATTAGTTTTCAGAGACAAACCAAACTTAGAAAGCATATCATGAGTAAAAAGAAGTTGCTTTTATAAGCAGATTCAAATAGGCATTAATTATGATTTGCATTTTTCGCGCATGTCACTCAAATTCTGCTTTGTACTGATTGATAGGAATGCATATAATATTTATTCATAGTCATTTTTTTATATCTTAGCCTATTTTTATTTAGGTCAAAATTGCTTCACTGAATTTTTTGTTTACGAAACTTAATGTAAATATAGATATAAAAGGATTTAAATTGTATTTTATTTTACAACTTTAAACTAGTATTTGTACCAGAGGCATCGACTGTCTTCTGTCGCCAGTATTTGTATGGGAGCATGGCGAAAGAATTACTCGAATATTTAAAAAGATATTCTTAAGCACTCTTATATCGTTTTTCCTTTCTTTCCTTGCACAATTCGTAGAAGGCTTGCTTTTGCGTAATTTCGAAAGCCGCAGTTTATCATTGCATAAGTTGCAAGTATTCCTGATTTCGTAGCTGAATAAAATAAATGATGTTTTCGTGAAACAAATTCAAAAATTGTCGTTTAACAAATAAATCATTTGATTTTGTTGTTGAATAAAATAAATAATGTTTTCGTGAAACAAATTTAAAAATTGTCGTTTAATGAATACATCGTTTGTCTGAAATTTCGACGTTTTGAAAGAGACAAAAATGCTAAATTTTTCGGAACCAGTAAGGAATATTTTAGATACTTTTCCGATTCGAAATGCACATATTCATATAACTTGCAGGTCAATAGTTTGATTCTGCATTTAAGATCAATCTTCCAGAGAACTGTTTTATACAGGCGTATGTCAATGATGTTCTATTAATAATCTCGAGTAGAACAAAAGTTGAACTGGAAACTAAAGGTGAACAAATAATTCGTAGGCTAATAAAATGGGGCATAGCACACAAACTTGAGTTTAATGAAAGGAAAACAGTTCAAATGCCCATTACATTTGGAGAACGTTTAAAATTGACTGATCCACCTAACATAAAAATGAGCAATAACAATATAAATGTGTCTAATCTAATGAAATACTTAGGAGTTACATGGGACAGTAAATTGACATTTACGTCGCATTTTAGAAAGGCCAAGAAAAAAGTTTATGTATTAACATACAAACTAATGACAGCTGTGGATAAATTTTATAGAAAAAGAAAATACCATCTGAGAAAAATCTGCACTGGGGCCATTGAGCCATTTGTTCTTTTTGGGCATGGAGCAAGGGGGCATAGGTTAAATCTAAAGAAAATCAGAGCAACATTAAATTCAATCCAACAGCGCCCTCTGATCATTATGTCTGGGGCATATAGAACCATTTCTACAGGCGCCCTTCAAGTGATAACGGGAATTTTGCCAATGGATCTCAGAGCAACGGAAATATTCACAAAATTTCAAATAAGGACTTCTAGTAATACAGTTAAAGTAGGAAACAAATGCTTCAACAATAAGGATTATAAGTCGTATTTCGACAAGTTCGGACAACACCCATGTGTTTCCATGAGAGCATGGGGAAAGAATTACTCGAATATTTAAAAAAGGTATTCTTAAAACTTAAACACTCTTATACCATTTTTCCTTTCTTTCCTTGCACAATTCGTAGAAGGTTTGTTCTTGCGTAATTTCGAAAGCCTCAGTTTATCATTTCATAAATTACAAGTACTCTTGATTTTGTAGTTGAATAAAATCTAATGATGTTTTCTTGAAACAAATTTAAAAATTGTCGTTTAACAAATGAATCCTTTGTCTGAAATTTCGTCGTTTTGAAAGAGACAGAAATTCTTCTGAATATTTTTTATACATTTCAGATTCATAATGCGCATGCTCAGATAACTTGCAGGTCAATAGTTCGTTATTGGTCCTGAAAATTTCTGTTTTTTTTTTTTTTTTTTTTTTTTCAACTTTTTGAAAATTTAGAATTTATCTATAGTAGGATCCTATTTTACTGAAACACTAGAGACATTTTGGGACCCACATAGAAATACTGAACCACAGTCAGATGACGAGGATGGCACCTCAATAGACACACCTTCCTCACCCCTTCATAGAACATTTCGCTCCGATATATCTAACGTACAGCATATCAGCTTGCATGGCAGTTTTTCGATTAAATCGGGTCTCGAAAGTGGAACCCTCTGATCTCGAAGTCAGAAAAGTACTATCAGGCCACATGAAATGTTGCCTATGAGATGTTGCTAATTAACCTTTTGCAATCGATGTTATTTTCTTCCGCATCGCGGTACTGTTGCTATTGTCGATAGCTATTTCCAAACTCGCAATCTTACAGATGGTAGCCAAATAACATGACCACAAGACTAAAAGTTAACACTTAACTTGTAGATGCTATCTGATTTATAAAGCTTCTACCCCAATGTTATCATGTTAACGGTGAAGAATTTTAATGAAAACAATAGTTTTAAGAAAATTGAAATTATGACAAATTTTAGTTGAAAAATATGTGACCCTGGATCATGGGTCAGGCCTTCCTTTTCTTTGAAATGATTTTTGACTATACTGGGAAGAGAAATGTCTAAACTACAAGAAATAATAATAATAAAAATTTTAAAATCACCAATGTGGTCATAATCAGTGTTTTTAACGTAGTCAGATACCTTAAGATAGAGCAAGGACAAATTTAAAACAGAAAGTTATTATAACTAAACTAACAATAGTATGATCTGTTACCAGTTTGGGGTAAATACATTATCACCACATTCCAAAGTGACAATAGGAGTATTTAAGGAGGACGTATTGCAAAATTTTCAACCCTGGTTGGATAACGAGGACAACAAATGAGTCTGCAACCCCGCGCCATACCAGCGGGAGAAAATTAACTCCATCATGCCTACATACATGGAAATTCTTCGGATGAATCAGGTATCGAATCTAGAATCCTTCAGTTTCTATGCCGAAATATTACATTTTACTTCTTTTCGAAAATCCGTTTTTTAGAATTTGAGACTGCTGGCTGAAACATGAGTCTACGAATTATGTTCTATGAGAGGTGATCCAAAAAACAGTTTACAAGGCAAAGGAAAAATGCTTTCTTAACACTAGACGCGTGATACAAGGTGTAATTAAGAGACATGTGTGGCTATTACTTCGCTATATATTGGGTCGTTCGGAAAGTCATTTCGTATTTTTGTGTCAAAATGAAAAGAAATTTTCGTTTAATGAATAAATTATTTATTAAATTATAAAATTGCCATTCTGGTCTAATACCTTTTGCCATTCTGGTCTAATACCTTTTGGTAGTAACATGATTACACGCTCATAAAAGTTTTGGTCTTTGCTGTAAAAAAAACTGATCGAGGTGGTTTTTGGCCTCCTCATTTGAAGGAAAAATTTTGCAAATCAGTTCTGGTACTGATGTACTGTTAACACATCTTCTCCACACATATTGGCTACCATTTATTTCTCCACACATTTTATTTCTGGCTTGAACAGCATTTTTACCTTTTATAGCAAAAAAGAAAAAAATGACGAAAATGCTGTTTATTGCTCTCCATATTTAAAAGGGCACCATCCAAAAACTACTGCGAAGAATCAGCTGCACTTTTTCACACTCAAGCCTTGCTATATCAGCTCTTAAAACATAAAATGATTTTGCGGTTTAAGTATGAAATTGGGTGCGAAAAATGCAATTAAATCCTTTGTCAGGAAAAAACGAAATTACTTTCCGAACAACCTAATAATTACTAAACCTGCTGAGGTATTTATCAACCCGATGGACCAATTTATTTATCTTGTCTTGGTAATAATCATGTTTCTTTGGATTGAGGCAGTTCTCTTGCACCTTTTTGAACATCACCGTCTGATATGAGCCTTGTTTCGGATAAGTGATCCTTCAATGCCGGGAACAGGAAATAGTCACTGGGAGCTAAATCAGTGCTGTATGGGGCTGCTCCAGATATCTCATATAAACGTTTCCATCAATCCATCTGCCCTATTCAAAAGAGCTACACAATTTCGCCACCTGCTTTCTACTGATTACTTCACCACCGTACACTATAATGATTTATCTGTGAATATCTAATGGGGACACATTCTTGGCCCATATAAATCGTGTCACGGCTCGCACCTCTGTGTGAGACCACTTCTCTAGACTTCTTGCCATTACTATTGCTGTTTCGAGTCTCGATATTAACACTATTTCCTCGACGAGTGGTCTAAGACAGCTAGTTCCCTCTTTCTCCACTCTGGGTAACAATATTCCCATCAACAATATCCACTTTCCAAATGCATCTGCTTGCAAACTTTTTACCATTACTGTCGCTGTTTCAGGTCTCGGCACTAACACTATCTCCTCGAACACCGGTCAAAAGCAACTAGCTCCCTCTGTCTCCAGTCTGGGTTACAATATTCACATCAACCAATAATATCCACTTTCTAAATACATCTGCTTGTAAACTTTTTACCATTACTGTCGCTGTTTCAGGTCTCGGTACTAACACTATCTCCTCGAACACCGGTCTAAAGCAACTAGCTCCCTCTGTCTCCAGTCTGGGTTACAATATTCCCATCAACCAACAATATCCACTTTCCAAATACATCTGCTTGTAAACTTTTTACCATTACTGTCGCTGTTTCAGGTCTCGGTATTTACACTATCTCCTTCACGACCGGTCTAAAACAACTAGCTCCCTCTGTCTCGAGTCTGTTTTAAAATATTCCCATCAACAATATCCACTTTTTAAATACATCTGCTTGTAAACTCTTTTGGAATAACCCGTCATATGCATGAATCTTTGATGTATCATGTTTTAATCATTCTTATTCTATGATTAGAAATTTCCCCGAATTCATGTGCCTTTATATTTATATGATATTTTTTTTCCAAATATATATAAAATCAATTAATCGAAATTTAAAAATAAATTATCTTTTTTAAGATAGCAAATTAATCGTCTGTATATGTGATGTTAGTAAAAGTGCAAGTCATTTAGAAAAATAACAAAATATATCCTCACAATCTTCTATAAAACAGTGTAAAAAATTATTTAGTAAAAATTGTTCTTAAAAACATTCGAAAACGTACATAGAGCTTGTTTCATTTTAAATATTTTATATTTTATATTTTCCCCCAATGTTTATAGTATTGAATTCTAAAAAAACTAGAAAGCAATTGAAATAAAACAATATAGAGCAAAAACAATATCGTGTTCATAAAAACCAATTTTATTAAATATATTTATCAATTTGGATTAAATAATAGTTACAAAATAGATTATAATCGCGCGATAAGAAAAATCGAAAAACGAAAGATTGTATTTCTGAATGGAGTTCAGAAATACTCTTCGCACACTCTATCTTAAAAATAAATTAATAGACGAAAATAAAATAACTTCACGAAAAAAAAGATCTCAATTTTCAATGCAATTTTACGAAACAAACTCATATATAAAAAAGAACTCTAGGTAAAGAAGAGCTTTCGAAAATAACTTCTAATAACGATTGCTTTAAAAGACAACAAAAGGAACTTGAAGGGAACTTCCGAAAGCTTTTAAGAGATTTGAGAATTTAATTTGATTTTGTTGCTCTCTAAAAAAGGGGGTTTTCAATGTAGAGACGCAGAATAATCAGGTTAAAATTTCGAAATAAAAGTTAAACTTTTTAAAACACTGTGCATAAGGAAAGATTTTAAAAATTAAATTGACTGGCAGAGAATTTAAATAAAAATATAATTTAGAGAATAATACAACATAAAATATTTTAATAATTAATATTTTATATATTCTGTGTTCCTCAATAAGGAAAATATTCTACTATTCTTTATAATGTGAAAAAAGAAAATATTAACTGTCTGTTAAGTAAGGTTTTTTAAGCATATTTTTGCGTTTCTTCTGAAGATAACTTGGCAAAGAGTTTGTGTGTCTCTTGGCAAAGCGTTTATGTGTCACTTGGCAAAGCGTTTATGTAGTACTTGGCAAAGAGTTTGTGTGTCACTTGTAAAGAGTTTGTGTGTTTGTGGCAAAGAGTTTATTTTAATATAACAAAGAGAAATTATTTTAATAATTATTATTTTTAATAAATTCTGTATTCCTAAGGAAAATATTCTAATATTCTTTTTAATGTGAAAAGAGAAAATATTAACCTTCTGTTAAACATGGTCTTTTAAGCATATTTTATGTTTCTCCTTAAAGTAACTCGGCAAAGAGTTTGTGTGTTACTTGGCAAAGAGTTTATGTCTCACTTGGCAAAGTGTTTGTGTGTCACTTGGCAAAGAGTTTATGCGTCACTTGGCAAAGAGTTTATGTCTCACTTTTCAAAGTATTTGTGTCTCACTTGGCAAAGAGTTTATGTGTCACTTGGCAAAGCGTTAATGTATCCCTTAGCAAAGAGTTTGTGTTTGTGGCAAAGAGTTTATTTTAATATAGTAAAGAGAAATTATTAAGGAAAATATTCTAATATTCTTTTTAATGAGAAAATATTAACCTTCTGTTAAACACGGTCTTTTAAGCATGTTTTGTGTTTCTCCTTAAGATAACTCGGCAAAAAGTTTGTGTGTCACTTGGCAAAGAGTTTGTGTGCTTATGGCAGAGTTTATTTTAATATTACAAAGAGAAATTATTTTGATAATAATTATTTTTAAGAAATTCTGTGTTCCTCAGTAAGGAAAATATTCTAATATTCTTTTTAATGTGAAAAGAGAAAATATTAATCTTCTGTTAAACATGGTCTTTTAAGCATATTTTACGTTTCTCCTGAATGTCACTTGGCCAACAGTTTGTGTGTTTGTGGCAAACAGTTTGTGTGTCTCTTGGCAAAGAGTTTGTTTTTCTGTGTCAAAGAGTTTATTTTAATATTAAAAAGAGAAATCATTTTAATAATTTTAATTTTTAATAAATTTTGTGCTCATAAGTAAAGAAAATTTTCTAATATTTTTTTAATGTGAAAAGAGACAATATTAACCTTCGGTTAAACAGGGTCTTTTAAGCATATTTTGCGTTTCTCCTTAAGGTTACTTGGCAAAGAGTTTGTGTATCACTTGGTAAAGAGTTTACGTGTCACTTGTCAAAGAGTTTATGTGTCACTTGGCAAAGAGTTTGTATGTTTGTGTGTCACTTGGAAAGAAAAGATGTTTGGGTCTTGGTGAAGCTCCCCAACAATAATATGGCCACGGCGGCCTGATGGTAAAGTCTCAGCTTAAAAACTGGAGAGTTTCATATTCGGTACACGATTTCAACAAAGATATATCGTGCAAGCGGATCTGGTGTGTACTAAATCAGTGTTTCCCCCTGGGATGATGCTTGGAGTGGGGGGGTGCCAGCTCAGGTGTCTGCCTCGTCATCTGACAACGGTTACAAATTACAAGGTCCGTCCCAAAATAACCCTAGTGTTGCTTTAGAAAGTGACTTTAATATAACTAAATTAATCCCAAACAATAACATTCTTCGATGATATGAGGACTGGAAATAATGAAATTTCCACTTCATACCAATCAATTATTTTAGATCATCTGCCCAAGAAATTTTCATTTCATATCAATCTATTATTTTAGATCTTCAGCCCAGGAAATCTGCCCATGAAATTTTCACTTCATATCAATCAATTATTGTAGATAATCTGCCCAGGAAATTTCCTCTTCATATCAATCAATTATTTTAGATCATCTGCCCGGGAAATTTTCACTTTATATCAATCAATTATTTTAGATCATCTGCCCA
>JAPMOQ010031569.1:932881-953672 GCA_026543055.1 Argiope trifasciata
ATCAATAAGTTGTTGTTTTATTAGGGAAGTTATTTCTCTCATTTGGTTTCTGGATAATGAAGGTACTTTAACAAAAAAAAATCATTATTAATATCGACGGTAAGAAATGTAAAAAGTCTTTAAATTGCTTATGCATTAAATTCTTGCATGATTTTTTTTTCACTTTGTGTGCTGTTTAGAAATATATTTTTATTTGATACAACTAAAATCATATTTGTTTCTTAAATTAAGGTATTTTTTTAAAGAATTAATTCTTAAAAGCAGGTTAAAATCATAGAGTAGGGATACTAATAGAGGGAGTGCAACCCTAATTTGAACGCTGGTTAAAATCATAGAGTTGGGTTACTAATAGAGGGAGTGCAACCCTACTTTGAACGCTGGTTAAAATCAGAGTTGGGATAATAATAGAGGGAGTGCAACCCTACTTTGAACGCAGATTTAAATCATAGAGTTGGGATACTAATAGAGGGAGTGCAACCCTACTTTGATGTAGGACAAGAAAAAATCACCTGACTTTGGGGTAGAATTTGTGTTCGTTGTAACCGCATTCTCCGTTCCCCATTATATTTCAATGGAAGATTTTTTTCCGCTTTTAACTGTTGATATTTAAATATTATTTGATCAATGGTTAACTATTACTGTGCAATTGGATGCAGAGAAAAAGCTTCTAAGGATAGTCCTGTATCATTTCATAGGTATTTACATTCAACATATTCTATTTATATAAATTTTAAATCAATTTTAAATTTAGTAACCTCGATCACTCAGTCAGTTTGGTGTTATAACTGAATAATATTTCACAGTTTATTTTAGTTATTGTATTGAATTTATTTAACATGTTATTAAGATTCATTTAAACTGATATAGCTGCATTATATTCTGCTAATTACTTTATTTTAATCTCGAATGTGTTGCAAGTGCTTGACTACAAGTTTGGCGTGATTTTTTCTCTCGCCAATATAAGTGTTTACATAAACATTATTGACCGATTAATAATTGTGTGTTTATTTTAATGCAAAGAAATCAGTTTACTAGGTTTTCAAAGGATATAAAACTGTTTAGAAAGTGTTAACCGGAAATGAAAACTGACCGGACCCAATGCCAGGAAGCAAAATGCTGCGAGGTAGTTTCTGAGTATGTCAAGATTTGATATTAGGCGCCAAAAAAGGTGTTTTTGCTCTCTGCTTTTCCCTAAGTCACGTGACTCGTGTTGGGCACACTTGTTCAGACAAGAAAAAAGCGACTAGCTCCCTCCATCATTTTATTTTATGAAATAAGGCTCTTTTGTTGCCTAGCATCGAAAAGCAAAGCATAAAAAATAAGTTTAAAAAGCAGCTTTGCAACGAGACACATTATTTTAAACAGATGTTTAGCTTATAGTAGCATACCTCACTACATGATAAACAAGAAAGTATTCGTCTATGCTTATAATAAAGCTCAATGGTGTGTGTTTTGGCGCTCTACAAACCAGACCAATGGATATACAGCTATCAAATTTGATACATGTATACCTTGGAGATCGGGAATGCACCTCCAAGCCCTTTTTGATTTTTTAATTAGAATTTGAGTTAATTAAAAATTACGCGACATTTCAACATTTTTTAGCTATAACGTCCGAAAATATTATCGCATAAACATAATTTTTACAAGTAAAAATTTAAAAAATTAGCTTTCTAATGGTATTGGTGGTATTAATAATGGTATTAATATTTTCACATATAACTTAAACTTCTACTTTAAACGAATTGTAAAGAAAGGTTTTAACTATATTTTCAACAATATATTTCAGATAAAACAATAAAATTTAATCTGCAAGAGCACGTCAAAGGGAAAAAATTAGGTTTTATCACCGTGTTGCCATCATTTTGACGGAAGTTCAAATTTAAAAAAAAATCAACTATTACTGCAAATTAAATCTAAAGAAATGTAACTTTCAGCACCTGACTGGATAAAATAAAATAAATATAAAATGTGATATTTTATTTTAAAAATGCTATGCAAAAGATTCTCTGATCGTTTGCAATATTTAAATCATTAACTAAATAAATTATCTTTATTTATACAGGATAGGCATTCAAATTCCGGTCCAATGGCCAATTTGTAAAATATTATTGATAAGCATATGTATTATTTAATACTATTAATTTGATCTAAATGAAGTAAATAATTACATTTTATGTCGTTTGAGTCAAACAATGCATTTAGGAATAATGAGTTTTAGATTTCTTCGTACTTTGCTCTGTGAGCCATATTTTACAAAATAATTTTATTAATGTTTTAAATAAAAGTTGCTACATCAATCCGTCTTCTAAATCAATAATTAAAACTGAGTGATTTATATAATTAAAGAATATTATTCGGAAAACGTGTTCTTTTAGAACTTTCCGTTCATCATCTTAAAGAGAATATTAATTTCAGGCTAATCAATGTCAGGATTACTTCAAAGCTAATGAATATGTGATTTAATTGAAAATTACAGAACGCATTATTCATGACGAACCAGCTGGTCGCCAAAGGCGGCTAGTATGAAATAATACAGTATACTAGCTGGTACCCGGCTCGTTTTTGCGGCAGAAGACATAATCTTGGAAATATCGTTTGGGATTTTATATATTTATCATGTTTAATTAAAAACGATTGGAAGAATGATATTTATTTTCTTGTTGGCAATGAATACATTTATTGAAATTGAGCGATATATAAAGGAGAAGCATAAATAGAATTTATTCCATTTTTATTATTCTATTCTACAAATAAATATTTATTTTTACATCTTGGATTTGTGTATTCTTTTAGAATTGTAAAACTTGGTGTTCTTTCAATAACCCGATTCCAATGTTTAAATTTAGGGTTTCATTATGGGGTGATAATAATCTCCATGTATTGAAAGAAATTATTATACACTAAACTAAAACATATCTATAAAAAACGTATTTCGAAAGATACAACTTTTCAATAGAAAATAGACACGAAATTTCTAGAAAACAGTAAGGTACAAAGTAAGATTTGTAGACATTTTTGAAATCATAATAATCATAGTAATGAAAAGTGATAACTATTATTACATGGAACAATCCCACCAATACGTTTGGTTGAATATATATATATATATATATATATATATATAAAGGGACATATGAGTGAACATTCAATTAAATATTTTTTTTGACAATTTACTTACATTCTAAATTTATTGTAATATTTTATAAATCTATTTAAAATATATATGCAACTAACGGTGACAAAACGAAAACTGATAATTTTGCTACCTTATATGAACACAAATCTATCTTTGAGAAATGCTCAACATTAAATAAAAGTTCATAACAGAAATGATATTAAGAATCGAATAATAATAATTATAAAAAGTTTCACCGCCACTGTGTAAGGGATAAATACTTATGGTTAAAACTTAAAACTTATGGTTTCATAAAGGGGTGTTAATAATCTCCATGTGTTGAAAGAAATTATTATACGCAAAAACTAAAACATATCTAGAAAAGAGAGACATATCTAGAAAAAAAAATTATTTCGAAAGATACAACTACCCAATAGAAAATAGACACGAAATTTCTAGAAAACAGTAATGTGCACTGTAAGATTTGTAGACATTTTTGAAATCATAGTAATAAAAAGTGATAACTATCATTACATGGAACAATCCCACCAATACGTTTGAGTACAGATATAAAGGGAGAGATGAGAGAAAATTCGATCAAATAGGATTTCAGAGTCAGCGCAGTCACTGGGTTGCTGTTATTTTAGCTTTTGCAGTCAATTTACTTACATTCCAAATCTATTCTATTATTTTACAATTATATTAACACATTCGCTTCCACTTACAGGCCTGTGCGTTACAAATAATATATAATTGCCCCAAGCTTGTTATTAGATGACACCTTTTCTACCGGAGTTAAAATATAGCAAAGAAGGGGCCATCTAATCAGATAGATGGTCCAGACCTCAGGCGTGAGTACTGGCAGTGAAGGTGTTAAAAATATTTATACAACTAACAGTGGCTAAACGAAAATTGATAAGTCTTCTATCTTATATGAGCACAAATCCATCTTTGAAAAATACTCAACATTAAAACAACCATATCAGAAATTATATTAAGAAACGAATAATAGCAGTTATAAAAAGATCTATCGTCACAGTGTAGGGAATAAACTGATCATATAACAAGATTCCGATGTTTAAATTTATGGTTTCATTATGGGGTGATAATAATATCCATGTATTGAAAGAAAATATTATCCACAAAAACGAAAACAGATCTAGAAAAAAAATTATTTTGAAAGATACAACTACTCAATAGAAAATAAACACGAAATTTCTAGAAAACAGTAAGGTACAAAGTAAGATTTGTAGACATTTTTGAAATCATAGTAATAAAAAGTGATAACTATCATTACATGGAACAATCCCCCCAAATGCGTTTGAGTACAGATATAAAGGCAAAGATGAGAGAAAATTCGATCAAATAGGATTTCAGAGTCAGCGCAGTCACTGGGTTGCTGTTATTTTAGCTTTTTCTGTCAATTGGGGTTTTTATTCTCTATTTTATGTGACAGCAACATCTTTTGGAGGTGGGGGGACAGTTCTTAGATGGGTTATGTTTTGGGTGGATAAGGCTTTGAAATTCCTTTTATTCTCTAAATGAATAGAAGTTCTTTTTATTATTCTTTGACAGCCCGTGAGAATGAAACGAATTTAGTCGCCTGTAGCTCAATTGATAGAACGGTTCACCGCATATATATTTTAATTCAGAACTGGCAAGTAAACATAAAATTTTCTAATTGAAGTGCTTCAAATTATTTGTTAAAATTAAATAAAATTGTTAAAAATGTATGTTTTTTTAACCAGCTATTAAAGAGGAGATTTGGCCTTTAATTTTGTAATTTATTGTAATTTTGAGTGCATTTGAGCAAATTATGTAATTTTGAATGCATCTGAGCATAATTTTGAGTGCATTTGAGCATAATTGTGAGTGCATTTGAGCAAGTTATGTAATTTTGAATGCATTTGAGCAAATTATGTAATTCTGAATATATTTGAGAAAATTATGTAATTTTGAGTGCAAATATCTCGTTAATTCTATTTGAAAATTTCGTTTGAAATACATAAATATTGAATATATATGATCCGTTTCTAATTACACTTTCACCAATTAAAGCTACTCTTAAAATTTTCATTAGTTTTATATAAGTTCTAAAGACTATTGTATAAATTTAAATGAGCAAATTCAAACATGGATTAAGAGGTTACATGTTGTTATGCACAAAGGTAGTTATAGATGACATTACCATCCGTAAAAAATTCCATCGTAGCTGAGTATATAAAATCCATGAATGGTTGCAGCTGGTTTCTAAGTAGCTAAACATTATTATTTCCAGTCAATTCTGTTGAAACAGAGAATCCAATTCGTTTCATTTAAGTAATACAACTACCTTTGAAGAAAAAAGAAATTTAATTGGATTTTTAGGAATTATTTATAGATTTTAGATATATTTTCGATAATAAACACTATAAATACAAAAACACCTATTTGAAAATATATTATACTTTGAGAAATGGGGAAATTTGTAGTAAATTTTAAGGAAATTTAATCAAAACGGTTTGTACTCTATACAACACTGTAATGTAGCAATCCTATTTTTCTTTGCACACAAGCTATAGAATATAGCAATGAATGAAATCAACCAAAATCTAAGAAAAATTTTGAGATGCAACGAAGTTATAGGTAAAAGTATGTGCATATATGCATTTTTATCATAACTTTACAACTTAATTTTTCAAAAAACACCATTAAAAGAAAAAGCATTTCTCCAACAATACAAATTTTGGTTCCTTTCATTGCCCATATTATTTAAAACACACGCTGGAATTTTTATGTAAATACCCCAATTAGTTTTGGGGATATCATGTTAACGGAAGAGAATTTTTATGAGAATTAAAGTTTTGAGCAAATTGAAGCCGAAGAAAATTTTAATTGAAAAATCTGTAACCCTGGATGATAGGCTAGGCCTTCCTTTTCTTAGAAAAGATAAACTGTTTTGGGGATAGAAATGTCTAAACTACAAGAAATAATGAGAATTTGTTAAAAAATCGCCAATGTAGTCTATAATTAGTATTTTTAAAGTAGTCAGATACCTTAAAAATAGTTCTTGCTATTGTAAAATTACTAACAGTTTTCATAACATCTTGTTGATAACTGCAATCCATGACTTCGTGTGATCTTTGTCACACTGCAACCCTATTACCAGCTCTTACCAATTGCAATTGTAATTCATTCTAAGCCACTATTTCCAGTCTTCTAGGATCCAACAATCATAGTCATCAACCGAAGAGCATGTGACTCATGTGATATGCTATTAGTAATGGGACGCTAGTCACTCTTTTACTGCGATAGCCCATTAAAGACACATTTTGCAGCAATTTCCTAACAGTCATGCAAATCGTATATCCCACATTGATTCCTGCCTTTATATCATCAAGTGTTGCTTGTCTATTAACACTAACTATTCTACACACTCTTCCCTGATAGCAGTCATTAATTGCAATCAATCGGCCATTGTATTGTACATGTTGAAAAGTTATGCCAGAAATTAGGTATTCTTGGCACATTCTTGACATCGTAAATCACAGAATGTTGAATTCCCTAACGACTTCCAAAATGTGTCATGTGTCTAGCTTCACCCACCATTTCGCATTGAAACTCTGTTTATTCACCTCGTACAACCATATTCACATCAGAAACATTTTCACATGAATCGCATGTAAACAAAAGAAGGTTCTGCCAACGAACTTGCTATATATTCACGGGCAGCGGAGCCTGTTGCCTGCAGCGGAGCCTGGGCAGCGGAGCCTAAGGTTTCGGCTTAGGAACAGGACGATTGTAGGTTCTAAGCCCGATTCCACCAAAGAACCGCCATGTAAATGGGCCTGGTGCACGTTAAATGCGTCTTGACCAAACAACCTCCCTCTGGTGTTTCGTGGAAGTTTGGAGAGGCTGTGGAAACCTATGTGTCGTCCTCGTCATCTGACCGCGTTTCAGAATGACGATGTCCGTCCCCAGAAAGCCCAAGTGCTGCTTCCAAACGAGACGTTAGTAAAACTAAACTTCTACTTATTCATAGCGCAGATCATATTATTGCTATGTTTTTATTTGCAAATTGCTTCTCATTACTTTTTTCGTCTCAGTATAGTTTCTTCTTCATTGCATGAAATGTTGTTATCTACGCAGATGTGTGCAGAGTTCTGTTTTATTAAACATGAGCCTTATCGTTTATTTGTTGTATACTTTCCTTTTACTTAATCCTATGGCAAAAAATAATCTTTCTCTAATGATCGCTTTTTTGACCATGACTTTATTTTAAGCTAAAAGTAGTCATTTCCGATTCCTCCTTATATTTTCTATGTCTCCATATTTAATCATCAGTTTATTGTAGAATAATTGTTGGAAAATTTTCTCATTATATTTTTAAAAAAATATTTCTGTATTTAAACCCCATAGGACATGCTTTCCAAAATTGTTAAAATTTTGAAGCTACTTTCCAAAAATTCAAACATGCTCTGAAAACGCATAATATATTAATGTGCAACGAAATATTCCAATCAAATGACACATTCTGAAAATTATTTTGCCATAGATTATTCATTTGCAGAATCAATTATTATACGAATATGGTGTGAGACGTTTCTATGAATTCTAATTCCAAGGAGCTCATTCTAATCACATTCGAGAACTACAGATCCATATTCGTCACTCATCGATAGTGACAGTGAGCAGTTCTCTATTAAACAATGGTTAATCTCTCTCGATCCATAATTGTTAGCTCATGTCAATTTAACAACGTCTACAATTTCATATACTCAGGCAATATATTCTCATAGTACAACACGCTTTAAACCTGTGATAGCAGACATCACATCCATATTAGTGATCATGCATAAATCGCCTATTGGTACTGAATCACTCAACCAAAAGTTACATGAAGTGATCGGTTTCTGTTGCAATATGGTTGCTTTCGGTATTCACTAGAGCGTCAACATCCCCTATTATGGTCAGCAAGCCACCAGACAGAAAGCAACATGGCATAATAATATTACCGTTGCCCTTGAATGACCAGCTGTTTAATCGATGGAATCGAAAACCTGAAGAGACATACAGAAAAACATTCATTTTTATTTGTATAGATTTTTTTGGCATACAAAGATAATGTCTTACAAAGTCTGGTTTTAAAAATAATTTTTACTAACGTGTTTAGAAGAGTTTATTGTAAACATTTTCCACAACTTTCAAAGCAATTTTTTTCTTCTCAAATCTTCTAAAGGTGAAGAAGTATGTAGGTACCGTAATTATTTAATTTATAACTGTACAAAGCGTATAAACATGTTCAAAATCTCGAATTTTAGTACACTCAAAATTACATTGAGATCAAGTACAAGATTTTTTTTATAATCACCAAACAATTTGAAAAAAATAAAAATACGTTGAAAGAATTTCTACAGTTCTCTAATAAACAATGGTTAATCTCTCTCGGCCCATAATTATTAGTTCATGTCAATTTAACATCGTCTACAGTTTCGTATATTCAAGCAATATATTCTCATAGTGCAACACGCTTTGAGCCAGTGATAGCAGATCTCACACCTATATTAGTGAACATGTATAAATCGTCTATCGGTATTGAATCGGTCAACCAAAAGTTACACGAAGTGATGCAATATGGTTGGTTTCGATACTCACCAGAGCGTCAACATCCCTTATTATGGTCAGCAAACCACCAGACCGAAAGCAACATGGCATAATAATATTACCATTGCGCTTGAACGACTATCTGTATAATCAATAGAATCGGAAAGTAGAAAGTAGGGAGATACTTGTTTTGTCACTAGTGAGAATACAAGAAGAACTCTTAGGTTCAAATGTATCTAATATTTAGAGTTTGAGCTGTATAAGAATTTGAAGGAGTTATTCCATTCAAATAAATAAAAATATCTTAAATTCTAAGTTAGAAGCAATTTTGGCAAAAATTCGTATGTGAATATACTCATAGTAATATGTTTGTATTTAATTATGAGTTCATTGAATAATTCAATTAAATTTTGACTGTGAACGGAAGGCGATACCTAGTCGAGAATTTGAGAAAACAAATAAATATAGAATCCTATATTATTCCTGAAAATGAATTTAATAAAACTTTAAAGAAAAGTAAATAATTCAACCAACAAATTTATAATTTTTCATATACTAATAAGAGTGTGTTTTTTAAACAATTTTCCATTAAATTTATTTGCTTAAACTTCCATCAAGTATAAAAATGCTTTTGTAATTTTAAAAAACTGCATATTTTTAATAAATATCGCAGAAAATTTATATATTTTTTATAAATATCGTTTAGATCATAAAAGTGGAAGGATAGTTTATTATTTTCTTTAAGAATAATTATGCAATTTAAAACTAGTTTTCAAATAAATGTTATTATTTTTTGAAAAATTGAATTGAATTCAAGTTATTTTACATCCCTAAAACAAAAAAATATCACTAATGCTATCTAATATCTATATGCGCCTTGACTTCTATTCTAAAAATATAGCCTGAACTTCCATTTTGAGCCCAAGGCTCTATTGAATTTTCAATAATAATTTTCCAGAAAAATGTGATTCAATTCATACTATATCGCAGTAATTAAACGAGTACTTTTCTCAATATTAATGCTATTTATCAACTTTACGCACCTTGGATTCTATTCTTTGAAAAAATATAGTTCTCACTTCGAGCACGAATAAGCAGATTCCACTGAAGTATAACTTGCACTGATGACGGAACCATCAGTCCAACCTCTGCGACATATATCTTCATGAAAGTTTTGTGCATGTGATATTCTTATTCGAATTGAAAAAAAAAACCCATAATTCTCGCTTCGAGCACGAATAAGTATATTCCACTTAACTCGTAATAACTTGCACTGATGACAGGAACATCAGTCCAAACTCTGGGACATATCTTTTCGTATGTGCATGGGATATCTTATAGGAATAGTAAAAATCATAATTCTCACTTCGAGCACGAATAAGTAGATTCCCCTGACTTAGTAATAACTTGGACTGATGACGGGAACATCATTCCAACCTCGGGATAATATCTTTTCATGAAAGTTTTGTGCACGTGATATCTTATAGCAATTGAAAAAATCATAATTATCACTTCTAGTAGGAATAACTAGATTCCACTGAACTAGTAGTAAAAACTCCCACTGATGACGGGAACATCTGTCCAACCTCTGGGTCATATCTTTTCGTAAAATGTGCATGTGATATTCTTATAGGAATTGAAAAAACCATAATTCTCAATTCGAGCACGAATAAGTAGATTTCTTTGAACTAGTAATAAGTTGCACTGATAACAGGAACATCAGTCCAATCGGTGGGACATATCTTTTCGTAAAAGTTTTGCGCATGTGATATTCTTATGGGAATAAAAAGAAAAAAAACCATAATTCTCACTTCGAGCACGAATAAGCAGATTCCACTTAACTAGTTATAACTTGCAATGATGACGGGAACATCAAACCAACTTCTGGGACATATCTTTTAGCAAAAGTTTTGTATGTGTGATATTCGTGTAGGAGTTCTACGCACAACGTGTATCTGTGTTATTTTCTGTGAAGTTTCTGAAATTTTCAAGATATCTTCATGGAGACGGGCTTTAATTTTTCAATTATTATACGATGTGATGTCACGTCTTTTATTTCTCTTCAAAACATGAAGGATATCAAAAATAATTTTTTCTTGGCTCATTTGTTTTAGTTCTTTATACTCTACACTATTTTCCGAAAGATATTTCCTGAAACTTCTCGTCAAATGATGAATGTTTGATGATATTTATATATCACAAACTCTCTTCGTATTAGTAATTGGAATTGGAAGAACGAACAAGCTTTGAACAGTTCTTTTCTAAATAATAAAGGAAGTAAAGTTATTACGATGAGGAAATATCAGTAATATTTTTGTTGTTCGTTTTTGTTCTACATTTTTAGGATTTTTTTTAGAATTTAGGAATATTTATAAATTATATTGATGGAAATTTCCTTAAAATTGAAATAAAAGTGATCTATTTTTATATGTTTTAAATTGTTTAGATATGTCTTATTCTAGTATTAAGACTTACTGTTCTACAGCCAAATAATTGCCCAGTTAATTTATTCATAACATGACATTTTGAAGAACAAGTTATGTTCCCATACCGTATTTTTAGTTTAAAAATTATCAAAATCTGATAGAACGAGAGCTGCACTTAAGCCACAAATTTGTTGTTGGAGTTTATTTAATGAGTTTCTTATAAACTAATAATGTATATCAAATTTCTCAAAAGATACTTTCAGAAAGATAGCCTACCCCATAAGGTCCATACCAATTTTAGCCTTTGATCTCAGATCTTATTTAGGTATTCCAAACGATCGGTAGAAGATGAAATGTAGCTTGAATGTTCTTGATTAAGTAAGACTAGAGTCCATATTTTAAATTTTTAAAAAGTAGGAACATCTAAGTTTTTCAGAAACTTTTTCTTACTTATTTCTCCCCAAATTCAAATCATATATATAATTACTGACAAATTTCTATCAAATCTTATATATAATTACTGAAAACTTTCTTTCAAATCCTATATATAATTACTTATCCATCAAATCTTATAAATAATTACTGACAATTTTTTTTTTGAATTCATTGTAACTTTTTGGGCATTTAATTGAAATGATAAAATAAAAAAGAACATTCAGCTGTAACTTTGTCTATAAATCTTAAGAAAAGACAGTCAAGTCAATGAATTTTTAGGAATTGTTAGTCAACTTATTTTGACTAACTTTTCTTCTGGTTACGGATGCTCTTTATAAAAAAATAATGAAAATATCATCCTTAGAAATATATATATATATATATATATATATATATATATATATATATATTTCAAAGTCTGTGATTCATAAAATATGCATTCATTCTTTTGTTTCCCATTCAAAAATTGAATGTCCTTTTTTTTTTCTTTCTCTTTTCGAACTTTGGAAAGAAGCAGCAATAATTCTCCTCTCTCAATCTCTCTCCCATCCATGTTTCAATTGGATGACTTGAGACTGGGGATAATTTCCATTTACGCTTCGAGGAAAGAGAGTAGCCGGTTTTTGGAAAAAAAAGATTAAAAACAGAAGAGGAAATAATCAAAAGGAGGAACAAAAGGAAGAATCTTTTTTTTTTGTTTTGCCTTTTTAATTCTGGAAAGGTAGAATAATTAATTTTTCCGGCAGAAACCCTTAAAATGAAATGGATTTTATTACAAATTTATGAAACAGAATTAGGAGGAAATAAGTTTCCGATAATAAAATTTTTCCACCTTTTGGGAAGAATGCGGAACTTCATAACTCATTGAAAGAGATTTTTGCATTTGTTCTGGGTGGATTTGGGTTTGGCCGGGAATAACCGTTATTGTTGTGCCGGTTTTTGTCTTGTTAACTCCATTTCTTTTCTGCTGCCGTCCCGATTCTTAAGGCTCCGTCCGCAACACAGCAATTTCTGTTAAAAGCACTCTACTTTCGGCAACTAATGCGCTGGCTTTGAAACTGCAATACAAAAAAAAAGAAAAAAAAAAGACAGATTGGACCGAAAGCGATAAAAATGTGTAATTACTTCGTTTTGGTGGGAAAGTTTAGCCAAGCATGTTTAGACGCTCTTCTAATTACATTTAAAAGGAACTTCTTCGATAAACAATCAATTTTATTAAAACAATTCTCAGAAATTACCAATGTTAATTAGAGTCTTCATCATATCTAAACAATATTGACTCTAGATGAGCATTTAGTTTAATTAGAAAGGAATTTAAGAGTTCTTGAATTTTGTTAATCGTTATTGTTGTGCCGGTTTTTTGTCTTGTTAATTCTGTTTCTTTTCAGTTGCCGTCCTGATTCTTATGTCCCCGTGCGCAACGCAACAATTTCTGTTAAAAGCACTCTATTTCTTTCTGCAACTAATGCACCGGTTTTAAAGTTGCAATGAAGAAAAAAAAAAGATTGGACCGAAAGCGATAAAAATGTGTATTTATTTCGTTTCGGTAAAAAAAGTTCAGCCAAGCATGTTTAGACACTCCTCTAATTGCATTTAAAAGATACTTCTTCGATAAACAATCGATTTTAATGAAACAATTCTCAAAAAATACAATTGTAATTGGAGACTTCATCCCTAAACAATATTGACTCTAGATGAGCATTTAGTTTAATTAGAAAGGACTTTAATAGTTCTTAAATTTTGGTAACCATTATTGTTGTGCCGGTTTTTTGTCTTGTTAATTCCATTTCTTTTCAGTTGCCGTCCTGATTCTTAGGTCCCTGTGCGCAATGCAATAATTTCTGTTAAAAGCACTCTATTTCTTTCGGCAACTAATGCACTGGCTTTGAAGTTGCAATGCAAAAAAAAAAAAAAAGAAAAAGAAAAAAGAAAGATTGGACGAAAGCGATAAAAATGTGTAATTATTTCGTTTCAGTAAAAAAGTTAGCCAATCATGTTTAGACGCTCTTCTAATTACATTTAAAATGAACTTCTTCGAAAAACAATCAATTTTAATGAAACAATTCTCAAAAATTATAATGTTAATTGGAGTCTTCATCATCTCTATACAATGTTGACTCTAGATGAGCATTTAGTTTAATTAGAAAGGAATTTAAGAGTTCCTAAATTTTGGTAATAACGTGATTTTAAGGAGTTATTATTTAGGTAAAAGACTCTAAAGATGCATTTGAAAAATGCTTTAGCATCTTTTATTAATTGCCATCGTTTATTGTACAAGCAATTATAGGCACTTGCCTATTCTACGGATTGATTTCAACTCTCTAGCGTTAAATTAAGTATTAACAAATATTCTGAAAACTTCAGCAATTTTGGGAATACCTCAGCAATTACTATCGTATTTAGTCCCAGATTTTTACTAAACTTATTAAATTTTGAGATTCATAATTAGAGTAAAATTCTTGGTTCGTTTTCGGTTTTAACTGAAAGGAATGTGTGTTGTTTTAGTTTTTAAAAAAAGTCACCCTCTTCACTTGAAATTGTATCATAACGACGTTTTGCCACTTCTCTTATACAAAAAGTAAATGAAACAGGTAAAAAAAAAAGGAAAGATGAAACGGCTTACTCATTTTTATAACATTTTTTTTTTACTTAAAAAGATAATTTATTACAAAAACTGGTTTTAAAACTAATTTTTAGTAACGTATTTAGAAGAATTTATTGTAAACATTCTCCACATTCATAGGCAGATACAAAGAATTTTCAGAAAGCAAAACTCGGGATTTAGGGGGTTGAATGTTGAAGAAATAATTAAATATTTTCTGTGACACTTAAAGTAATTACATGCAAAAATTTCCCATGCATTAAATGTTCAAGAGATATAAAATTTTACAATTTTATTTAAATTCTCTTATTTGTAAAATAATTTTTTTTCCAAGGATTTCATAGGCAGATATAAGGAAATGTCAGAAAGCAAAACTCGCGATTTAGGGGATGATTGTTGAAGAAATAATTCCATATATTCTGTGACGCTTAGAGTAATTACATAAAAAGATTTCATGAGCATAGATAAGTAATTTTTTACAGTTTTATTTTGAATTATTTTTCCCATAAAACTCTTTTTTTACCCAAAATTTTTCTTGCAGTTACATAGAAATTCTAGAAAGCAAAACTCAGCAAGCACTTACTGTTGAAGGAATAATTCTTTACTGTTAGAGTAATTACATTCAAAATTGCGCTTTCGTTAAGATTTCGCGCGCACAGATATGTAATTTTTTACAATTTTATTTTAAATTATTTTAAATATGAAATTCCTTTTTACTAAGGATCTTACTTGCAGATAAATCCCAGAAAGCAAAACTCACAATTTAGTTCACTTACTTTCGAAGAAATAATTCTATACCCTCGGTGGTACATTTAGAGTAATTACGCACAAAATTGCGCATTCTCTAAGATTTCACGCGCATAGATATGTAATTTTTTACAATTTTATTTTAAATTATCTTACCTAAAAAATTACTTTTTACCAAAGATTTTACTTACTGATAAATTCCAGAAAAAAAAAAAAACTCAAGATTCAGTTCACTTACTTTCGAAGAAATAATTCTATACCGTTAGAGTAATTACGTTCAAAATTGCGCATTCGCTAATTAAACGACTTCTTGAACAAAATTTGTGCACATTCATTCAATCCCGCTGAGTATTTCCCGCTTTCTCAAATGTTTGGAGCTTGGATTATATCTCCATGTTTCGAGAATTTATTAGTTATCTTGCCGATGTATGGATATTTAAACAATTGTTAATCTGACTAGAAAATATTTAGTCGAAAGAATTAGTCAAGGAATTAAGTGGATAGAATAAGCAGTTCAGCCCTTTGAGGCCCCAAGTTGAGTCTGATTCAACATTTTGAAGTTTACATATTCATGTCTGATATCGATTATTATAAAAGTCGTATTATAATAAAATCTATCACGTTAATTTTTAAGCATTACTAGCTGGTACCCGGCACGTTGCTGCCGCCGAAAAAAAATGATATTAAGTGAAAACAATTAATAATTTTTCAATGTTTTCTCAAAGTAGGATGAGCGATACGATAGTAGATAAAATACGGACAAACAAGTATATAATAGATTTCTGTATTCCTTTAGAATTATACAGGTGTTCTTTTCAGAATGGTAATGAAAGGAATTATTTAAGAATTTCTATTATTTATTTTTAAGAATTACTAGTTGGTACCCGGCGCGTTGCTGCCGCCGAAAAAGAAATGATACTAAATGAAAACAATCAATAATTTTTAAACAACCAATAATAAAAACAATCAATAATTTTTAAACAACCAATAATGAAAACAATCAATAATTTTTAAACAACCAATAATGAAAACAATTAATAATAGAATTATAAAGGTGTTGTTTTCAGAATGGTAATGAAAGGAATTATTTAAGAATGACTATTATTTATATATTAGATTTGTGTATTCTTTTAGAATTATAAATGTGACTTTTTCAGAACGAAACTATTTATTGTATCTCGTAACTCATTTATTATTCGTTCCGAATTCTCAAATTTAATTTTTGAAAATATGAGTAAAATATTTTTTTTTTAATTGATTATACATAGAAAACATATTTATACCATAAAATCGTTAATACAGTTGAAACGATAATTTTTGAAAATTAAGATGGAGCAAAATTATTTGTACTGCAATTTTTTTAGTAGTTACTGCGAAAAAAGCTCAAATTTAGTTAAAATTTAAAATCCCCAGTGTTGGTCTCTACAAACCTTTCTGGCATAACCTGTAATAAATTATTATGATTTGCACGACATTTGCGTACAGCCACAAAATATTAACCTTTAACTTGGATTTATCATTTCTACAGAATCTATTATCTGTTCGGTGAGTAATTTGGAGATTTATCCTTGGTAAATAGATGCTGTTGAGATTCGATTTTTTTTAAACTTTTAGATAATTGTACTATCTCTGTAACCATCCCGTATGTGTAAACTATAAGTTTAATCGCAATCGGATGAAAGGTTTAGGAAAGCATAAGATACATACAAACAAACATTCATTCTTATTTATATAGATATGTAATTATATTCTTGAACTTCTTAAGCAGTAAATGAATTCTTAGACTCACATATGCATTATTGTGTATCTTTTCGTACTTCAAAAGATTAAGTAAATATTATCATTCATTATCTTCTTTTGACATTATCGTTTTTTTAGTAACAAATTCGATAAAGATTTAGGATTTTCCCGTTTTAACTGCTTCACGAAATAGCAACTTCTTCCGTTTCGACACTCTAAAAAGACAAAAATCTAGACTCTTAAACTTTTTTGTATCGATGGTAGCTAAAATAAAGGAAATTTTAAAACAGTCTTTTAATAGTGTACGGAAAAGTAGAATACATTAATCCCTGCTTTTCACTCATTAATTCATAATAGTTATAATCAGTAGACAAACTTATAATCCTTTGCTATAAACGCCTTTACACCTTCATTAGGGATGAGGGGTCTGTGAGACCGCTAGCGATAAACTTTCCGTCACCCCTATTCTATTTTTATAATTCTTTGCCATAGACGCTTTTAACACTTAATTGGGGACATGCGATATGTCAGACCACCAGCGATAAGCTTTCGGTCACCCATATCCTATTTTTATAATTCTTTGCTATAGACGCTTTTACTCCTTAATTGGGTACATGCCATAGACGCTTTTAACCCTTAATTGTGACCTTCAATACATGAGCACTTTTTCAACCGGCTTCAGCTGATGCTTTTTAAAATAATTCAGTTATTTCTTTGAGTGCTGTCTTAAAGACCGCTCTCCCTTTAATTGTCCCAATGATAAACAAGACTTAGCAGATGGCGCTAAAACTTAGTCCTTGAAATATCATCTGATTTACTGATCCTATTATGAAGCAGTGCTCCAGACTCTTTTACATGAAGCAGAAAGTGATTTTAGTTGTTGTCTAATGCCACTTGGTCATACCAAGCCGAATTAGCAGAGCTCTTTCAATTAAGGCAGAGTTATGCGCCTTTCGTTGTTAACGAGCACCATTCAAGTGAAAGGACTTTGCTCGGACACACAGCACAACCCTTTTTAGGAGGTGGTCGAATTCATTCAAAAACTCATTCATCCATCAGCAAACCAGAGTTTAGATCCAAATCAGAGATCAGAATCCCTGACACCGTACCCCCAGAGGTATCGTTTTGTTATGGGAACAAGGAGGACTTTGCAGTCACGACCTATTTAACGTGCCCCAACCTATCACTGCGGTCTTTGGACAAGACGAGGACAGAACCCGCGACCTTTCGTTTATAAGACTGACGCTGTACCAACCAGGCTTCCGCTGCCCTGGTGATTTTGGTGATAAGGATGATTGTACAGAAGACTTTTTCGATAAAAGTTCACATTCAACTGATTCTAATATGTATGTTCAAACATAATTAATTTTTCTAGCGACAATGTATTTTGAATTTTTTTTAAATATAGTAATATATGAAGAAAAATATATACTGAACTTATAGATTGATTTTTATTCTAGTTCGTAATGTTTAAAATGTTCTGAATGTTTAAAATGCTCTAGAATAGCGTTCTATGAAAGTCACACTAGGCAATAAAAAAGGCCCATTTTACCCATTAGTATTTTTTTTCATATAATTATTGAATTTTACATTATATTGTTTTCTATATACCTTTATATAATGGAAAAATAAATCTGATTTAAAAGTAAAAAGTAGTAGGTTTTTTAAAGAATACTGTTTGTTATGACAAGTAATTTGAGTAGAAAATGTACGTTCCAACTCGATTACTTTTTTCAACGATATTATATTTTGGAAAATTTCTAAAGCCTATTTATATATCATATATATATATATATATATATATATATATATAGACTGATTTTTATACTGATAAGTGTAAAGAATATGCGGCCTCGTAGACCGAACCATCCTAGTTAAAGTTTAACTGAAATAAGTGATTAAATGATAATCAATGTATGAAAGCTCATGTATCATGAATCACCATCGAGAACATGTACAGTACATAATTTCAAATTTTCAACACATCTACTAAGAAACTTTACCTTTTTTTATAAATAAAACTATTATAGATTGATAAAAGTGTATACAAATTATATCATAATAATAAAAGTCAACTAAATGTCAGGATTACTGATAACAATATGATACGATTATCAGTAATACATCGTCAAACATTCTGTAATTTAGGCGGAAAGAAGATTCCAGCGACTTTCAGGAATGTTCTTACGATGCACATTATTCTGCCAAAATCATATCTCATCTATCCATAAAATTCTTCCCGGGAATATTTATTGGATTTCTGATTTATGATAAAACAAAATTATGCGAACTTTTCCTTCTATCAGCAATGGACTTCTGTCAGGAGCAGAAATTTCGGTCAGCAATGGCTGTAAAGGTGATACAATTATCAGTAATACTTCGTCAAACATCGTGCATTTTAGGGGGAAAGAATATTCCAGTGAATTGCCAAGAATGCTCTTACGATACACATTATTACGCCAAAATCATATCTCATCTGTCCATACAATTTTTCCCAGGAATATTGATTGAATTTCTGATTTCTGATAAAACAAAAATATGCGATCTTTTCATTTTTTCAGTTATTAACTTCTGTCAGAAGCAGAAATTTCTGTCAGTAATGTATGTAAAGGTATTGGCCAGTGCGGACAAACAAATTTATTCAATATTTTCTAAATTTGGTTTTTTAAAAGATGCTTAGCTTAAATTTGGGATTATGGCTTTGGACATCGCTGACAAATAATTGTTAATGGATGCTATTCTAAGCATTAATGTGGACATAGTGTCTTTTCGTACAACAAGGAGCTTTGTATTTGGCATTTTCACTGTTTCTTAGGCCGCAGCGTTGACTCCAAATTTTCCCCTAAGCACGGCTATAAATGATGTTATTGTGCATCGTGTAGCTATCAACATTCATATATCAAGGAATCATTTTTTCTTCTTTATCTATGCTATTATTATGATAAGAATAACTTGTCATGTTTTTGTGTAACCATTGTATATTTTGCTACTCCCTCCTTATTTTAAAAACAACAAAATGTAACATAGCATCTTTTCTCACAACAAGGAGCTTTGTATTTGGCATTTTCACCGTTTCTTAGGCAGCAGCGTTAACTCGTATATAATATATTGTGTATCGAGTAGCTATCTACATTACTAGATAAAGGAATAATTTTTTTTTCTTCTTTTTTGGCTTTGCTATTATTATGGTAAGAAAAAAATATCATATTTTTGGGTCAACATTGTCTATTTTGCTGCTATCTACTCATTTTAAAATCAACAAAACGGAATTATATCACATATTCAAATTTATGTAAAATATTACTATACTAGCTGATACCCGGCGCGTTGCTACCTCAGTAGATATAATCTTGGAAATATCGTTTGGAATTTGAAATAGTTATCTTGTTTAATTAAGAATGATAGGAAGAATGATATTTATTTTTTTGTTGGCAATGAATATATTCATTGAAATTGAAGGATATATAAAGGAGAAGTTTAAAGTATTTATTTTATTTTTATTATTCTATTCTACAAATAATTCTTTTAGAATTGTAGCCTGTTGTTATTTCAGAATGGCAATGAAAGAAACTATTCATTGTGTCTCGTGATTCGTTTCATATTCGTTCAGAATTCTCAAGTTTAATTTTAGAAAACGTGATTAAAATATTTTCTTTTAAAATTGATCAAACATAGAAAATATATATCTATACCATAAAATCGTTAATATTGTTGAAAAGATAATTTTTTGAAAACTAAGATGGTGCGAAATTATTTGTACTGTAATATTTTCAAAAGTTACTGCAAAAAGAGCTAACATTTTATTAAATGTTTGGTTAAGATTTCAATCCTGTACGATTTATTACCTTAAAACTTTCAAGCACAATCTCTAATAAAAATATAACCTCAGAGAAAGGCTTACACTGCATTTACGTATAATAACTACGAAATATTAATGCCTAGCTTGAATTTAGTATTTTTACTGAATTCGTTGTGTCTCTTTAACGAGTTATTTGGTGGTTAATCAATGGTTTATAGATACGGTAAATAGATCTAAAAATATATTTTTATAATTTAGATGATTGTATTATGCCTATAATCTTTGCGTATTAAAATAAGAAGATCGAAAACCAGTTACAAATAATTAAAATAAGAAGATCG
>JAPMOQ010031569.1:954072-993070 GCA_026543055.1 Argiope trifasciata
ATAGCAGAATTGAACTGATTATATGTTTGATTCAAGGCAATAAATGGAGAAAACTAATCAGATTTGGAAATTAAATTTAAAAATAAACTAGAAGAAAGTGTAGCATTTAAAACTGCTGACTATGTTCAATAAAATTGCTAATTATAAAATAACATTTTTATTCTTGTATTAGTAAGAAAAGGATTTCAAAATATATTTATTTAAAAAATTTTTATGGGATAAAAATCTTGAAAAAAAATAGCATTACAAATTGCCTGAAAATTTTGCAATTTCAGCTAATAGAATCACAATAATAATAAATATCCCATATCTGAATTGAACTCATAAACCATAACGCAAGTTTGGCATTCAGAATATTCATTATATGAAACTTTCATTTCCATTCTAATGGCGATAACAGGTTTTTCAGCTTAAAGGCCTTATCACACGGCGAAATATCGTCGGCACTTTCCGTCAGCAAACTACAACGAAAATGACGTTATCGTGACGTCACTCTAGCTGGTTAGAAAAAGTTGTCGATTATGAAAAACTTGCTCGACCGGTTCTTGAGGGTAGAAACGGAAAATTGCTGACGATATTTCAATGTGTGATAAGGCCTTTATTTTACGAATTTTCTCCATTTTCGTAGCTATGTGTGTGTGTGAGTGAAAAATGATCAAACCTACTTACAAAGTGTCATATCAATGAAAAATTCAACATATTTTTCTTTAAATTTTCACTGCATATTATTTGAATAGGAATGAGAGCTTTAATATAGCAGAAAAATGATCAAACCTTACAAAGTGTAGTATCAATGAAAAATTCAACATGTTTTTCTTGAAATTTTCACTACATATTATTTGAACCAGAATGAGAGCTTTACTATAGCAGAAAAAAATTTAATGCAGTACGTGTAAAATTTACTACAATTAGTTTTTTCATTTATTTTAAATTATGTATTTTTGAATTAACATACATTTTTTTGTAAAATTTAATAAAATAAGCGTAAAATTTACTTCAGTTGATTTTTTATTAATTCTAAATTATACATTTTTTAATTAACATTCACTGTTTTGTTATTATTTGTAAGTGTGGATATTTTTAATTATTTTAAATTAAAAATTTCTGTTTTATTTTCTTTCCGTTTTTACCGTTATTTCGCTAGTTTAAAGAAAAAGCAATTTTTCGACTATATTTTAGTAATAATAATAACAGTTTCAAAATATAATTAAGTAATAATATCAATAAATTCTTCCTTCAAATTATATTGAAGGAAATTAATTTTACGTATTATTTTATCTAATACGTTATTTAATAAATAGATTCAAAGCATTTTGCATAAAAATCTAAATATTTCCAATCATTTAATTTCAAGAAATCTTATTTTATATTTGAATTATATTTTCATCGAAATAGTAGTATTTTAAGTCTTCCTGTCTTAAAAAAACTGTTTCCTGACTTTTTTTTTTTTGTTTGTTTGTTTTTTGTTACGGTACTTCAGGGGGTTTTTTTATATTTATTTCCCACGAAGTTTATTTAAAACTTCGTGCAAAACTTAAGACAAATAAAAATAGTTTGTAAATTCAGACATTACGATTTATGGGCTTTAGCATTTCAACGACATTGCTGCTGCAGCCATCTATCGGTAATGAACGAAACAAAACGATAACACTAAATTACACATTTGTTATTAAAAATGAAATGTTTATAAAATAAAATAGGAAAATTCGGAGAATAAAATAAATTTAAAAAGAAACAAATGCAATATTTTTTAATGATGTTAGAGAAAATTAAATAATTATAATAAAGAGTAATTCATTCGATAATTTTAGATTAAAAAAGTAAACAGATTGTCTTCTAATTCAAGCAAATAAAAAAACACAAAATTAATGTTAGAGATGATAATTCTTTTGAAAAAAGTTTTGTTGATTTCCATTTGAGATTTTTAGTGTGTGTATATTTTTTTCAGACTCATATTCAAGGCTTAACAGGAAATATATCATTTGATGAACTTGGATATCGAACAAATTTTTCGATAGATGTCGTTGAAATGACTGTGACCAGTAAGATGGTAAAGGTAAGTTCTTTTATGATTTTATATTTCTATTCACAATTTGGAATGATTATTTAATAGTCTTCAGAAAAGAAATACTAATTTTTGTACTTTTTTACTTTATTACACCAATTATTTTCGAACGATATCCCTGAAAAATTTGAATGCAAGGAGATATTTGAGACCCACTCACACCCACATTGCTATCATTCTGTTTTTATAAAAAATAGATAAAGTTTTCAAAAAAAAAATTAATTTGTAGCAAAATGGTGCTGGTTTAATTTTTGGTATCTTGCATAAATTGAAAATCATTCTGCATAATTAAAATAAAATAAAATGTTTACACTTTATTAATAGTTCACTACAGAAATTTGAAAGTTCCCCTCATATTTTCCTCATAAAAACTATTAAGCATAAAGAAAATTTCTTGATAATTAGTGAAATGGTTAATTTTTTTTAATAATTAGAATTCATTCCCCTAAATAAAACAGATTAAATATCTTTTATGCGATAATTCAAAATGAACAGAAATAATGCATTTATTCTAAAATAGAACATGCTGCTATCTAGATATATCTGTTACCCTGTTAAAAATATCTCAGATATGAATGCCACATGTTAGGTAACGAAGGCTGTAATAGAAAATCTCATACTCATTGGCTTGTTAACTGCAGAAAGCTGTAATAGAAAATCTCATACTCATTGGCCTGTTAACTTCAGAAAGTTGTAATAGAAAATCTCATACTCATTGGCCAGTTTACTGCAGAAAGCTGTAATAGAAAATCTCATACTCGTTAACTACAGAAAGCTGTAGTAGAAAATCTCATACTCTTTGGTCTGTTAATTGCAGAAAGCTGTAGTAGAAAATCTCATACTCATTGGCCTGTTAACTGCAGAAAGCTGTAATAGAAAATCTCATACTCATTGGCCTGTTAACTGCAGAAAGCTGTAATAGAAAATCTCATACTCATTGGCCTGTTAACTGCAGAAAGCTCTAATAGAAAATCTCATACACGTTGGGACAATACCTAAGAAAGGTACTATAGTGACGTTAAAAATTTTATTTAATTGCAGTTGGATTTTCTCTATCCATAACGTTCCCTAAAAGTCAAATAAAAAATATATACTGAAATAGATTTGAAAAAAAAAAGGAAAGATCCATTAACAGAAAATAAAAAATCAGATATAACACATGATTGGGGGGGGGGCGGCAGGACTTCATAAAATAATAAATTCAGCCAAAAATGGACATCAAGAAGTAAAATAAATATTATTAAGTGAACAATAATTTAAATAAATTTATATAAAATTTTAATGAGATATAACAAAATTATAATACTATTACAGTAAAGAAAATAATTCATCTCAAAATGATATGACTCTTTAAAATATGAAACACGCGTTTCTGCGGAAATTCAATGCGAAACACAAAATAAGGACAACGCTGAAAGAAAATATCAGCGGACCTCAGCTCATTAGCCTTTGCTACACTCTGAATTTTGAGATCCCATGACCATTTACTGTTAAAAAATGCTCAAAATAAAACTAATCATTAAAATTGGATTGAAATAAATGGCGCTCTACTAACAGAAAAATACATGTTAAATACAAAATGTTTAAAATGCTGAACAGAAGAAAATAAAGAACTCAATACTATCAATATGTGCCTTCATAAAAACTTCCAGATCAGCTGATTTACACAGCAGATGCCTAAAACTGAAATTTTTTAGATGCCAACTGTATTTTACTGTATTCTGTTAGATAAATTCTTATGTAAAGGAAACATTTATGTGTTAGTTTTCGATTCACAACTCTAAGTACCGAAACAAATTTTATATCAGTGTTAGAAATCATTAATAATTTACAGACAAAAAACTAGCTTTTGGCCTTTTTTTTAAACATGGTTTGGTACTCTCTGCAAGTTTTCTAAGAATTTAATCTAATTTAAAAGTTGGTTGATGAAAATAACATTCATGATTTAATTTTAAAAAATAATGCATATGATAAGAGAATTTTATGTAGCGTAATTATTATTTTATGTGGAATTATTGTTATCTTGCATAATAATATTCTTCAAATAAAAATTAATCTTATCGTTAGCATCTGTTTTGAGAAAATGTGATATTCTGGATTATTTTAGGCTGTTTTATATTTGAATAAACTAATGAGGTTAATTCGAAGAATGTTGAATTTAAAATTATACAGATTAATTCAAATTTTCAGTCATTATTTCACTTTTAGATTAATTTATTTAAAATGATTTTTACTTAATATAAAATTAATTTAAAAATGTACACCTTAAATATTATAATATAAATCTATTTATTAATAAAAATTTATATATATATTTTTTTTCTATTCATTTGTATTAGAAAACACTTCTGCAAAAAATAAGTAAATAAATTAATTAAAAGCTCCATTAAATGATTAAAACATTTAAGCTTTAATAGGTAATAGGTTGTAAATCTCCAATGTATATGTTTGCTCAAATTTTCAAATTTGAACCCTGGTAAGACATGCTAGACGATAACTAATTTTCCAGACATCTATACTATATGAACGTAAAAGTTCTTGAGGTACGACTATAAATTTGACTTGCACAAGAAAACGTATTACCATGGATAAAATCACGTCTTGGAATCAGGAATTATCCACTCTTGCATCGACAAAAAAACCATCGTTTGCAATTTTCATTGATGATTAGAAAATAATATGTAGAATTATGTGTTTTATTGAATTGTTGAACTGAATTATATTAGAATTATTTGAAGGGGATCTTTTTCTGGGACGATGCTTTGTATTTAATGCCTTGCGCTTGCAATGTGTTTGCATTCATTAATATTGATTTCATCAACAGCAAATATATATATTTTTAAAATTCATACATTTTAATGCGTTTTAATGTATGGTTGAACTGAACTGTATTAGAATTGCTTGAAGGAAATCTCTTTCTGGGACGATGCTTTGTATTTAATACTTTGCGCTTGCAATATGTTTGCATTCATTAATTATTTCATCGACAACAAATATGTAATTTTAAAATTCATACATTTTAATGAATGGTTGAACTGACATATATCAGATTTGCTTGAAGGAGATCTCTTTCTGGGACGATGCTTTGTATTTAATACTTTCAACTTGCAATATGTTTGCATTCATTAATGTTTAATTCATCGACAGCAAATATATATTTTTAAAATTCATACATTTTAATGAATGGTTGAACTGACATATATCAGATTTGCTTGAAGGAGATCTCTTTCTGGGACGATGCTTTGTATTTAATACCTAGCGCTTGCAATATGTTTGCATTCATTAATGTTTATTTCATCAGCAGCAAATATATATATTTAAAATTCATATTCTTTTTATATTTTCTTTCGATATAATTATACATGAAACTGAAAAAGGAAAATTGATTAAACATTGCTACAGTATGTAAACTTAAAAGTATTAGTTTCTATTAAGAAAAACTTGATTCTTATTAGCTGAGAGGTGACAAGTTATCTTTAAAGTCACAAACAGTATATTGTTCTTGAAGCACCAAATGATCCCATGCATCATTGCATCATTCTTAATTTAATTTCACACTTCAAGGAAGAAAAAAAGATCCTCTTCTTAGGATGATTCATTTGACATTCTTTTAGCCTTTCTTCACTTATTTTGGAATCTATGAACGAACGGACATAAACAACTTTTAATAGGTAAACTTTGGGTACAAATTAAGTAGTGCGTAAAGAAACATTTTTTCTCAATTTTTTCAAATTTTATATATATATATATATATATATACACAAAAGAAAACCTGGGAAATAAAGAAATTCATTATAAAATAATTCTTAGGTTTTATTCAATTATGAGAAGATAACTTTCAAGTTCATCGAATTAAAAAGTAGTATTTTTTAAAAAAAAAGATTTATCTTAGTAGCATTTTCCATTTAACATCCGTCGTCTCTATGACTTGAGAGTAAGGTTAGAAAGCAAATTTCACGAAATTTTTTTTTGATTATGTGAGTCGGTCTGATACTTCTGATTTCAAGAGTCAAACCCTATGTCATTATTGGTGTAATGATGAAGACAACTGAATCAATTGATTGTTTCTGGCTTTTTCTTAGATTTATGAGGTTTGTCACAAATATAGCCTTCTTGCTTTATGTATACTTCGTTCACGAGAAAGTAAACATGAGTGGGCAAATTTATCGTTATAAAATATGCGAAATATAAACTTTTATAATAATAATAATAAATAATAATGCATTAGTGCTGTAAATGTCCATGATATACCTTAAATTAATTTAAATTCGTTCCAATAGTTTTTACTTAACATTGAAACCATGGAAAATCATTATGCTAATACACTTCTTTGTTTAACATTATACGTATGAGTGTGTTATATTTTTAAGCCTAGATAAAGGCAAATTTTCTTCAAATAAATTCTGCCTTCAAAAGTATTAAACATTTCTATTTAAAAAATATTTTCCACACAGCATTAATATTTACGATCAGTATTCACAGTAAATTCAACAACCTCTAACTATACACAAGTAAAATAAAACGCTAATAAACAAAACGGACAATTCTTCTTCACTAAATTTAATTACGTAGCACAAGGTAAAAGCTAGTCAAAATATTGGATTCTCTTAAATATTTGTTTGTTTTACTGATTTTATTGCTGTTGGAAACCTGTTTATTTGTCTGCGAATCCAGAACCAGATCTACGGAGGTCTTTTTTTCTTTTTTAGTAAAGCTCCATTAGTGTTTAGTCTATCTACGGAGGTCCTTTTGCTTCTTTCGGAAAGCTCTATTAGTGTTTAGTCTACGGCTAACAAGGTCGTCTGAAACAACTCTGTAACCATTTCTGCTTTTATCGAGGTCTGATTTTTGCAGTAGTAAAATGATTTAGTGTTGGAATGTTTGCGATTACCTAGAAAAGCAAGAAAGTGTAAATAACTTCCATGAAAACTAATTAATTGATTTCTATTACATTTCGTAATTTTATTTGTTACTTAATTACAAGTTCCGTCTGTAATGCAATTGTTTCATTCACTTCTATTGGTTTAATTTAGTGATTTGCTTTCATTCGTTTCATTTTGTATATTATTTTTATAAAGTGCTATGCGTAGAAAATCAAGAAATAATTACTTTTCAATGCAGAACATTCCGAAATGTGAGAATTAAAGTAATTTTTGTACTTAATTTAAAAAATCGTGTCATGAATATTATGCATTTTATTGACTGATTTAAACAATAGATGTAAAGGACAATATATTTTTTGTAATAATTACTGCTTATTTGGTAAAATTTTGAAGTAAGTTCAATTCATGAAAATTTTAGCATGCTTTCTAGAAAACTAACCCTTTTCTTAAGCTTCAAATTATATATATTTATATATATATTTCTGTAGCTTGCAGAACATTTTATATAAAAAAATCAAAGCAAGACTCCAAGCGTTTTAGAATTCCATCGGTTTCGTTTATTCTCTTCACTTCCCATCATTATTTACAAACTATTGCCAGATTTCAAACGGTTTATAATTCATCAGTTATTATGCAAAATAATATTTACAAAATCAGTTTATCAAAGAAAAAAATCGTTTGCTTTAACTTTTAATAATATTTTAACAAAAATAAAATTTGCAGTTATAAACTATCTGAAAAGGAATCGTCTGCCTCAGTATCTGTTAACAGATAACGGCATTTACAGCACAAAAGTAAATGTTTGAAAAACATTTGTCTTCGAAAAGTAGTTATGATGTAAACACTATGTAAACAATGTGATTAAAGAAAGCGATATGTACTTTTTTAGTATTGGAATTAGATAATTTTCTATATAGATTTCTATAAAATGATTGATCAATTAAAATGCAAAGCAACGTGCTTTTTTTCTTAACTAAAAATTTTCAAAGTAGAAAACACAATAATTTGGTAATTTCTCAATTAGAAAGGTTAAACTTATTACTTATTGTGGATCAGCTAAAATTTAAAACATTATTATTTTTTTATTTGGCAAGGAAATAATATTTAAAGTTATCTTCTTTTAAACGTCCAAAATCTATTTTAAGATGAATTTTAACCATTTAAAAGTAAATTATAAATATTTTTTTTGTATTAGGTATATATTTTTTTACATTCTTTCGAAAGTAAGTTTTTAGTATATTTTAGATACATAACGTGTATAAAACTGGAAATCGAATTTTTTATAAATCTTTATGCTATATTAAAAAGAATATATTTGAATTTTGGAATAAAAATTATAAAATAATTAATAGAAAAACAATAAATAATAATTGTTTCAATAGCAGTTTTGTCAAAGGACGAACATTTAATTTGAAAAAATCAAGATTTTAAAGAATTTTCCAGGATTTTTGAATTATAAGGTGTTCGCATGAAACAAGGCATTTGAAGAAATATTCTCTATTTTTTTAAAAAAAATGAACATTTGAAAGGTAGAGGGGATTGTGAAAATTTGTGTTATAAGCCCATAATCTGTCTGATAATTTTTCATACAGCTTTATAAAGTTTGGGCAAAATAATTTGGGATTTCATATTAAATATTAGATTCGACATTAACGAAATTTTTTGAAAATTTTGGATGTTATGTAGGCGGTACCTCTTTTTATCTTTTTTTAATTAAAATATTTATTTCAAGTTAAGAAATTAATAAATTCAATTTAGTGAATTTATATACAACGCACTCATTTATCCATAATTAAGTGGCAATAATCAACTAAATCTGTTTTATATACTCACAAGTATACATATTTGTGTGTTATATTTTTCGAACTTTAATGCATTAAAATTGCGATAACTTACATTGCTTTATAAAGAATTAATATCTCAGAATATGCATTAAATATTTAAATTTTTATATTATCCTCAAGGCTGAAGATTGTAACATTAAAAAAAATATTTCCTTTTTTTATCAAATTCTAGTTAAAATTGTTTCAATTTGTTTGTTAAAATTCTTTTTGTTTAATATTTATTTTTTTACGAATTTTAAATAATTTTTTTTTTTTTGCATATTTTTTCAACTATTTAGACTAAGTCAAAAATTCTGTTTACTTTTGTAGCTTTGATTTGTCGATCAGTTTAATTTATTCCTTCTAATTCTCTTTATGATTGAGTTCCTTCACTTTCATTCTTTCTAATACTCTTTATTCTCTGTAATTTATTCTGGTTATATAACTTTCTATTGGTCTTCTTACTTCTTTTATATTATTCGTCATTTCAATTTATTAAACTCGTTCTGTTTTAATAGTTAAAATAAGTAGTAAACTGAATTTTATTTAATTTTTGGTATAAAAAATGATATTTTGAGAATGTTTCGAATCTAGATAAAGATAAGTCATAAAAAATTATTTTAAATTTTTAAAACAGTGAAGGTGGGATTATTATTTTTTATTATATGCTTTATTAAGTATATGGACAAAATACTTGTTAAATTTAAAGCAATCACGTCACAAACGAAGTAATTCTGGGAAGAATTAAAAAGGGTTTAATGTCATAAAAAGATTGAGTTTATTTAAGCATAAAATACATAAATAACATAAAAAATAAAGATCAGATGAAGAAAATTTTATGATTAAACTCTTAAATTAATTCTTTATAATTTATTTCTCAATTTAACATATGTAAATAAATATATATTTAATGACGAGGCTTTTGAATTTGCTCATATTCGATTAAATCTTATTGAACAAGGGTTTTGTTTCATCATTTAGTCTATAGATGGCAGCACGTATCCGTTCCTGTGGGGAAACTTCTAAAATCGATATCTGTAGTTTGTAAGCGTTTCCAACCTGAAAAGAAAATATTTTATGATTACGAGATTATATGACAGAAAAAGCGTTAGCAGTGCTACGAGAAAAGAGAGGTGACACAAAAATAAATTGCTTTCTTCAGGCAATAAAGAAAAAGACGGAAACTCAGCCAGAGGAATGATTTTTCTTCTACTATGATTTATGAACTAGAAAAGTTTGGTTTTGTTGCTGCAGAAATTATTATTTAAACACTTTTTTTCCCCGTCCTTCTGTTGAGTTGGTTTAAATTTTACGAGAAATTATTATTATTATTTTACGTGACTCTTCAAGTGGAAAAAAAAGTCATTCATTTTTTCTTGTTTCAAAACTAACAGATATACCAGCTGCGCCTCTTAAGTATTTTTGTTATCTTTATCCACATCAGAATCATATGAAAATAAACAATGAACAAATTTATTTACTTTTTCCTCCTTGTTGACATAAAGGAGAAATTTTCATTCATGGCGTTTCAATTTGATTTTTTTTTCAACAATTCCATGTAGAAAAAGAACAAATATTTTGATTACATTGTCTGTCTCATGCATATTTTAATGTAGAATTATATTAACATAAACATTTTATGTAGAATTATATTTATTACTAAGCTTTCCACAGAAATACATACAAACCTCCATATTTAAATTATCCTTTTGATGGTATTTTATTGGCATTTTTTTTTTTCATTTTTTATGAGAAAACAATTCAAATAAAGTAACTCATAATGAATTTTGAAAATATTATTTTCTAGTTCTTTTTAAAGAAACCAGAAAAATGTTATTTACCTATCAATATATTCTTCAAATAACTATGTCTATCCATTTAGCTCATTTTTAATAAAACTATTTTTAATTAATTTGAATTTTGGCTTTTTTTGGTATTATTTTTTCATTTTTATGAGTACTTAACAATTTAAATTAAGTAACTCATAATTCATTTTGAAAATATTCTTTTATAGTTCTTTTTAGACAAGCGAGACAAATGTTATTTACTTATCCATATCTACTTCAAATAATTTTGCCTATCCATTTAGTTTATCTATACTTATAATAAAGCTCAATGTGTGTGTGTGTGTGTGTTGGCGCTCTACAGGCCAGACCGTTGGACCTACAGCTACCAAATTTGGTACATGTATACCTTGGAGATCGGGAATGTGCACCTCGGAGCCCCTTTTTCGAATTTTTAATTAGAATTTGAATTAATTAAAATTTAAGCGAAATTTCGACGTTTTTCCGCTATAACTTCCGAAAATATGATCGCATAAATATGATTTTTACATCAATTTAAAGATTAAAAAATTAGCCTTCTAATGGTATCTTAAAATTAATGTATAACTTAAGCTTCTATTTTTAACGAATTTTTAAAGAAATATTTTAACCATGTTTTTATCACGTGACTGGATAAAATAAAAGAATGCCGGAAGTTCAAAAAAAAAATTATCATCGCAAAATAAATCTACTGAAATGCAACTTTCAGCACGTGAATGGATAAAATAAAAGAAATATAAAATGTGATATTTTCTTTGAAAAATAAATGCAAAGCAAAGGTTTTTATAATCTTTTGCAATTTCTATATCATTAACTCAATAAATCTTCTTTACTTACGGTAAACTTGATTGAATTTAGACAGGATATGCATTGAAATCGCAATTTAATGGCATATTTATGTAATCGTTTGCAATATCTGTATCATTAATTCAATACTTTTTTTTTCCTTTTCTCGCTTTCTTTAAAAAAACATTTAATATTTTGGCAACATCATCGAAAAAAACATTTTTAATATTTTGGAAGCATAACCGATGGTTAAAACTGACTGATTTATAAAATTAAAGAATATTATTAGGAAAAGGTGTACTTTTAGAACTTTCTGTCCATCATCTTAAAGAAAATATTAATTTCAGGTCAATCAATGCCCGGAATTACTTCAAGGCTAATGAATATGTGATTTAATTGAAAATTTTAGAACGCTTTACTCATGGCGAACCAGCTGGTCGCCAAAGGCGGCTAGTATTTAATAAAAATATTTTCAGTTAATTTGAATTTTGGCATTTTTTGCTAATTTTTTTTTTTTTTTTCATTTTTATGAGTACTTAACAATTCAAATAAAGTAACTCATAATGGATTTTGAAAATATTCTTTTCTAGTTCTTTTTATACAAACCTAAAAAATGTTATTTACGTATCAATATCTACATCAAATAACTATGCCTATCCATTTAGCTTATTTTTGATAAAATTATTTTCAATTAATTTGTATTTTGGCTTTGAAACTTCAGTAGTACTTATATTTTAATTGCAATTTCCGGTTTTATTAATTTAAGGTTCTTGAAGAAATAAATTTTCTTTGTGTGCTGTTTACCATGCTATTTTATTAACAAAAATTTAGCTTTACTTCAGCAATAGATTACATCGAAATATTTGCTCAAGTATTTTAGGTACATGTTATAAAGTTTTTAAAGAATTTCCTAATTCGAATTTTCGACCTAATATACAATATATTATTATCTCCTGGAAAATGTTTTTTTAATTATTATTTTAAAAGAAAATGCTCAATTTAAAGAAAATTCCATTTATAAAATGAGCATAAAGCATTCAAAAAATAAAAGCTATAAGTAGAGAGCTATAAAAGCATTAAAATATGTTAAAAATTAATATGTGTAAACATTTTTGATAAATTTTAAGAATTAAGAATTTCATATATATTTTAAGAAATATGTTAAGAATTTAAAAGTTGGGAATAATAAATCTTTAAAAAAATTTAGAATGCAGAAGATATTTTTAAAGATGAATACATGAATGAATCTCAAAATCATTGAAAAAAAAAAAAAAAACTGACATTTTACTAATCGAATATAATCAAAGTTGAAAAGAATTAAAAATTCGTTGAAAACATTTAAAAGTTGACTGCATTAAATATCAAAATCGTTAAGAAACATTTTAGGAATTTAAATTTGTCAACATTTAATTTTAAAAACCATACTAAAAATATAAAATCCTATAAAAAACCTTGCTGAATATTTTGTGAAATTTATAATTTTCATGTACTTTTTATTTGCTTGTAAGTTTTATATTTTGCTAGATATATTACGTGAAAGGTTGATTGTAATAAAAGTGAAAAATTACGGTAAAAAAACTCATTAGGAATTATAAAAGTTGAATGCATTAAATCGCAAAAACCGTAAAAGCCGCGTTAGGAATTTAAAAGTTGTATGCATTTAATTTTAGAAAAACAAGAAAAACATGCTAAAGATGTTAAATAAAAAAGGAAACGAAACAAAACTATGCGAATATATTTTAAATTTGTATATAATGTTTATTTATTTGTAAAATGTATACTTACTCACATATATAACTTTATAAACATATTCTATAATAATTTTCTGATTCAAAACACATAAAAAATTTTAAAATTTGAATGCATTAAATCTCAAACACCGTAAAAGGCATATTAGAAATTTAAAAATTGTAAGCATTTAATTTTAGAAACACAAGAAAAACATGCTAACAATGTCAAATTTTTCAAAAAAGAAAAAAAAAAAAAAAAAGAACCAAAAACCTGGGTGTATATTTTAAAAATTTGTATATATATTTTATATATCGGTAAAATGTATATTTACCCACATATATAATTTCATAAACACATTCTCTGATTATTTTCTGATTCAAAACTCTTAAGATTGGTAAGGTAAAATATATATAACTTAGAATGTCACCACAATCAATTATATTGTTGATCACTTTATCAAAAATAAATTTATGAATAATAAATAGAGCACATGAAAGTTGACGCCAAGGTTTCAAACACTTTATGTTAATGAAAATTTTTTATATGAATGAAAATTATAATCTTTTGTATAACGGTTGATAATTTAGTTTATAATTTATTCTAGAATTTCGATTGCATTGTTGTAATTAAGATCCCATATAAATTCACAGTATTTCAGTGTCGTCCAATGTATTATTTTAAAGACTGGGCAGCACTGAAACCTTCAAAGCAGGCTTTTTAGAGAATTCTTTGGTTTCATGATTGTAAAATCCATGTCTTTGAAACTATTCTCATTGATATGTTTTATAAATTGCTTTATATCGAAAACTAGGCCTAGATCAAATACTAAACCACACCGATATGAAATTCAAAGTATCCCTATTAGAGAACTCTTTGATTTCATGATTGTAAAATACAAGTTTTTGAAACTATTCCCATTGATATGTTTTATAAATCACTTTATATCGAAAACTAGGCCTAGATCAAATACTAAATCATACCGATATGAAACGAGATTATTGATCTAATAATACTATACCAAAAGTTGATGTAACGAAGAATTTAACATTTCTCATTATTCTGAAATATCTTGTTATTGTATTGTTGAAACAGGCTATTAAAGTCATATTACATGTAAGAGTCGTCTATATTAAATCATATAAAAGGCCTAAGAATAAAGCCTTAAGGTGCTCCAGAAGTATTTCTTATGAGAAACAGAGTTATTAATACTAAACATCTCTGAAATAAGAATAAAACCAGTAAATAAAATTTATATGTAAAAAAAAATAATAAACCAGTAAATAAAATTAATAACATTATTCAATTTCTTTAAAAGAATATTGAAAATTAATTGAAACAAAGGTCTTAGAAAATTTAATATAAAATTTATCAAGTTGGAAATTATGATCAAATAAAGAAATATTTTTTTTATTAAAACAAGAAATTTTAATCGTTGAGAATTTTGGAACGAATGTTTATTGAGTTCAAGATATGTAGCTTTGAATACGGTGTGACATTTTTTATCATTTATAATTTCAATCATTTTCATAAAGGACATTAATTTGTGATTGGTCGGTTATTTTTAAGATTAAATCGCTGTATAATTTTACAATATAACTTGTATTAGAGTTTTAATGAATAGGTATGATTTTGTTTTGTTCCTAAAGTTAAGAAAAATTAGAAATTAAAACAAGAAAGTTAAATAAAATAGAATGATAACGTAGAAAGGATATTTAACACAATAACTATTTAACATTTCAAGCAATTTTCGCCATCTGCTACCATTTGTCATAATTCTGCAGAAAATGTACCGAAAGTTTTGGATAACAATGCGCATTAGACATTGTTGTGCTGTCACGTAGATGGAACTCAAGAAGACACAGGAAGTAGAGTTAAATCAATTTATTAACTCAACTCTGAACTAAGAACACTGTGACTGAGAGATCTTAAACTTTTATACAAACAGGAAAGTTCCAGAATTCCTTTCTGGAGACAGTAAGAAAAGTCCAGAGCACTTATCTGGTAAATTAAAGAATGGTCCAGAATCTTCTGGAACACGAAATCACATGAAAAAAATACTTAAACAAATTCCCAATAACTGGGATTCCAACACAGGATCTCATGAATATGAGTCCAGCGTCCTAACTATTCAGCTATGCAGACTCAACAACGTTTATTTCAATGGGGCAATATTTTTATTAACCTTTTAACGTGTATAGCTTTTAAAATTAATTTTTAATTATGCTTGAGGAAATAGTTGGCAGTTTTAATGTCATCCAAGGCTCTTAGATGATTTGGAATTAATTAGTGAAAGGCCTTTATTTTGGCCAATTAAATTTAAGAATTGTACAATTCAGAGCCGCATTTATATAAAATTTTAATTTTGATTTATTATTGCGAATTGTGTCCAGATTTGTGTGACTCATTCATAAGAATTGAATGAACTCCAATATGTCACAAAACTGACTTTATATAATACAATAATTAATTTTTAGTCCTGTTTTTCAGTAATAAGCTCTATTTTGTAATGCACGAAATAAATCCACCTAGTATAATTACTTCATATTAACATTGCTCAATGTTTAACTATGTGGAAAACTGGTTTCTCTTTAGAAAAGCTTTCTAAAATATTATTTACCTCATAATACAATAATAATACTGTAAGCATTTGTGCAATCTAATTCATAAAATAATGATAGTCATAATACGTACAATTATAGTATAATAAGCAAAGGAAAGACGTTTTCTACCAATATTGTAAATATTCAAAGGACAAAGAATTAGTATTTAAACCTGATATCTTGAAAAAATTTGAAATTTTTTTTACTAATATGTCTTTTTTACGGACTTAATTAGAAATTTAGTTGAAATTCAATACAAAAACTTGTGGAATTTTATCATCTTCTAAGAAAATTTTAAGAAATGATCCGCAAAATTTGACACATACTCTTGAATAAGATTTAAGATATTGCCCATAAAGATATATTTTGAATGAATTTTAAAATATTCTAGATATTTAACTTATGGTTATGTTTGAGAAGGGAAATTCAGGGCATGAAACTAGTACAATTCTGTCAATGATACAAAAACATGTCTTTCAGTAACAAAATTTCATTATTTAAACACTTTTGTGTATTGTATCAGGAAATAAAAGTAAACACTTTTAAACAATCACGATCTCTATTGTATATATATCTGAATAACAAAAGGATAAAAAGATTATAAACACGTATACGAGTAAATCCATAGTAAAAATAACTCTCATGATATATAAAAGATTCGCTTTATAATTAGTCGTCTTTAAATGAATTATTTAAATAAACACAAAGATATTCTAAATTTAAAACACTCCGAGCATTAAACAGGAATATAAATCTTTTAAAAAGACGTCTACTTTACTAAATCTTCTTTATTCCATTGTTCATCCAAAAGCAGTCTCTAAATTCTAATTATTTCAACTGATTCGTGAAACAACCGTAGCTGGATTCTCATTGTTGAGGGTTGCATTGTTTTCTAATCAGTCTTATTAGAAAACACCATCTCTCCGAAATCCTAATCCTTTAAGATATTTACTGGAAACAAATGTTCGGTGACATGTAAGAAGAAGCGAAGAAAATGACAAAGAAATTTCCAGGGAATTCTCCTTTTGCAATTTTTCCCACTCTTCTAATCTCTATTCATTTTGTGTTAGGTTTAAGATGTTGCATTCGTTCCTAACGGTTTATTCTTTCAGTGGCAACAGTTCTAATGCTTAGTAAATATTATAAGAGATGCAGCATTCTAATATTTATCAATTAGCAATTATGTTAGTTTTTCTTTTGGACGGTATTAAAATTATTGTTCACCAAAAAAAAAAAATTTGAAAAATTGTCGAGTAAAGTGTTTTCGAAATCTGATTATTAAAGTGCTTGTTTGAAGAATTCAGAAGTATGTTTGAATTAATCTTATTTTAGTTTTTATGCAGTTTTTATTAAATACTAGCTGGTACCCTGTGCGTTGTTGCCGCAAAAGAAATAATTTTGGAAATATGGTTAGAAATTTAAAATAACTGTCTTGTTTGATTAGGAATGACAGGAAGAATAATATTTATTTCTGAATCGGAAATGAATACATTCATTGAAATTGAGTGATATATAAAGAAGAAGAGTAAATAATATTAATTCTATTTTTTTTAACTTTATTATTCACTAGCCGCCTTTCGCGACCAGCTGGTTCGCCATGTGTAAAGCGTTCTAAAATTTTCAATTAAATCACATATTCATTAGCCTTGAAGTAATTCCGGGCATTGATTGACCTGAAATTAATATTTCCTTTAAAATGATGGACGGAAAGTTCTAAAAGTACACCTTTTCCTAATAATATTTTTTAATTTTATAAATCAGTCATTTTTAACCATCGGTTATGCTTTCAAAATATTAAAAAAAATTCGATGATGTTGCCAAAATATTAAATGTTTTTTTAAAGAAAGCGAGAAAGGGAAAAAAAAAGTATTAAATTAATGATCCAGATATTGCAAACGATTACATAAATATGCCATTAAGTCAGGATTTCAATGCATATCCTGTCTAAATTCAATCAGGTTTACTGTAAATAAAGATGATTTATGGAATAAATGATTTAGATATTGCAAACGATTAAAGAAACCTTTGCTTTGCATTTATTTTTTTTAGAAAATATCACATTTTATGTTTTTTTTATTTTATCCAGTCACGTGCTGAAAGTTGCATTTCTTTAGACTTGATTTACGATGATAGTTTTTTTTTATTTGAACTTCCGGCATTCTTTTATTTTATCCAGTCACTTGATAAAAACATAGTTAAAATATTTCTTTAAAAATTCGTTAAAAATAGAAGCTTACGTTGTAAATTACATTAACTGACACCGGTAGAAAGCTAATTTTTTTATCTTTAAATTGATGTAAAAATCATGTTTATGCGATCATATTTTCGGAAGTTATAGCGGTAAAACGTCGAAATTTCGCTTACATTTTAATTAATTCAAATTCTAATTAAAAATTCGAAAAAAGGGCTCCTAGGTGCACATTCCGGACCTCCAAGGTATACATGTACCAAATTTGGTAGCTGTAGGTCCAACGGTCTGGCCTGTAGAGCGCCAACACACACACACACGCACACACACACACACACGCGCGCGCACACACACACACACACACACACACACACACACACACACACACACACCCACACACACACACACACACACACACACACACACACACACACACACACACACACACACACACACACACACACACACACACACACACACTCACACACACACACACACACACACACACAGAGAGAGAGAGAGAGAGATTGTATGTTAATTCAAAAATGTATAGTTTAAAATTAATGAAAAAATTAATTGTAGTAAATTTTACGCTTATTGCATCAATTTTTTTCAGCTATAGAAAACATTTTATTCTTAATTCAAATAATATGATAATATGCATTACAAATTTAAACAGAAATATGTAGACTTTTTCATTCATACAACGCTGTGCAAGTAGTCTTGATCATTTTACTATAACTTTTTTTTTAGTTAGAAACACACACACACATATATAAAGCTCGAGGAAAATTGATTCAAAGTAGTTGATTATATACATTCTAATAATTTTGAACAAAAGAAATAAAATATCAGTCATGAGCTTTACAATTTTTTACAAAAAGTCTTTAAAATCACTCATGATCAGGCTAATTAATCTTGCTAGTCACTTACGATTTACCATATGTTGCAGACATTTTTTTATTCATGATGAATTTTAATATAGATATTTATATTATTTTTTTATATTTATATAGGATATTTTAATTTTAATATTTAATATTTATATTATGATTAAAAAATTGATTGCATAAAAAAAGCTTACAAAAAGATATATTTCTTATAAAGAACTAATATATTCATTAAAGAATTAATATATTTATATATATATTAAATAAATATAGCTCTTATAAGAATGATGTTCCATTATATATATATATATATATATATATATATATATATATATATATATATACATACATATATAATCTCTTTGAAAGATGTAAATGCCTGTTAAATTAAAATGGAAAGTTAATAATTAATCTTGTTGAAGGATGTAAATGCCTGTTAAATCAAAGTGGAAGGTTAATAATTAATCTAATAAAAATCATTGTTACATAATGTTGCTGAGGATGACTATCTGATGTCAAATATAAGAATTTTGGTAAAAATCTCTTTCTATTAAACGTTATTTGCATGTCTTATAAATCAAAATATTACATTCAAAAAATGTAATTATCTTATTAGAAAATGCAAATTCCTGTTAAATTAAATGGAAAGTCAATAATTAATCTAATAAAAAGTCTTTGCTACATAATGTTGCTGATGATGATTATCTGATGTCACTTATTGTTATTTTGGTAATAAGCTTTTTTTAATCAAACGTTGTTTGTATATCTTATAAAAGAAAATGTTTTATTCAAAAGAATTAGTTGCCTCGTTAGAAAATGTAAATGTCTTTTAAGTCAAAAATATATTTTCCAGTTATATCCGTATGAAACCAATTCTTTTGAAATCCTTGCATTTATATTGTATGATTTATCTTATAAAACAAAACGTTTTATTCAAAAGAATTAGTTACTTCGTTAGAAAATGTAAATGTCTATTAAGTCTATATTTGACTTAACAGACATTTACACTTACACTTTACAGACATTTACGGATATATTTTCTAATTATATCCGAATGAAAACAATTCTTTTTCAAATCCTTGCATTTATATTTTATGATTGATCTTATAAAGCAAAATGTTTTATTTAAAATAATTAAATGCCTCGTTAGAAAATGTAAACGTCTATTAAGTGAAAAATATATTTTCCAATTATATCAGTATGAAAACAATCCTTTTTCAAATCCTTTCATTTATATTGTATGATTAATCTTATAAAACAAAATGTTTTATTCGAAGGAATTAGTTACTTCGTCTGAAAATGTAAATGTCTATTAATTCTATTTTTGACTTAATAGATATTTACATTTTCTACACTTACATTTGCATTTTACAGACATTTACGGATATAATTTCCAACTATATCTGTATGAAAACAATTCTTTTCCAAATTCTTGCATTTACATTGTGTTGTTGTATAGTTTCATCACAACTGTTCTTTTTCTTTTACTGGAAGTTTTCTTAAATCCTTCTGTTTATCAGCTTAAAAATACTAATAATGCAGAAGATAACATCCTACACAGATCCTGTTCCATCTCCTCTTGTCTTTATTCATCGATTTTAAATGAATTTACTAAGAATATTGAAAAAAAATTATTGAAAAGAATTAGTTACCTCGTTAGAAAATGTAAATGTCTATTAAGTCAAAAATATATTTTACAATTCTACCCGTATGGAAACAATTCTTTTTTAAATCCTTGCATTCTTGCATTTATATTGTGTGATTGTGTAGCTTCATCATAACTGTTCTTTTTCTTTTACTTGAAGTTTTCGTAAATCTTTCTGTTTACCTGCTTAAAAATACTAATAACGCAGAAGATAACTTCCTACACAGATCGTGTTCCATCTCCTCTTGTCTTCATTCATGGATTTTAAATGAATTTACTAAGAATACGAATTAATCTGGTAGTCAAGAGAATTTAAAGGCTCCTTTTATACTCTCAAAGTATCTTAAGCTCTTGACTCGGATAAATTAACGGATACGAAATTAAATTAATTTATTCAGGTTCGTTTAGCCTTAAGGATTATTTAAGTAAAATTTTCACTTTCTGAATAATTACTTTGCTAGAAAAATATTGATTCAGCCTTAACAAGACATACAAATTATACGGCTGAAATGCTTTGATAAAGTCGTTTACGTGACATTTCTAAAGTCGCCGTTTAAAAATTTGCATTTATAATGTCGCTGTTTATTAATTTACATTTATAAAGTCACTATTAGAAATATTTTCGAAGGTAATATAAAAGTGAAAATGCATTAGGCTGTTTAATTAAAATTAATGAATTTATAAATTATTTTTTTTATTTAGTGAAAGTTTCCTTCAAATATCTTGAAAAATATTTTTAAGCTTATAAAATCTCAAATTATGAATGCATATAGATAGCATTATTTAAATTTTTTTTGTATTATTCAATATTTATTCTATTGTTCAACAACAAAAACAGTATGTTAAATGCATTTTAAAGCAGATTTTGCCGATAAATGCTATTTTTAAGACATATTCATGTTTTTGATTTACATTTTCATCAACTTCATCAATATTTTTTTCAGCAGTTTCATTTTTGAAGCTACTGAAAATGCATGAGGCTGTTTAATTTAACGCATGAGGCTGTTTAATTTAATGGATGAGGCTGTTTAATTTAATGGATGAGGCTGTTTAATTAAAACTAATAAATATATAAACTTATTCTTATTTAGAGAAAATTTCCTTCAAATGTCTTAAGAAATATTCTTAAGCACACAAAATCCCAAATTGTGAATACACTTTGATACTATTATTTTAAAAAAATTTCTTATGGTATTATTCAGTATTTATTTTATTGCTCAGTAACAAAAAATATGTTAGATGTATTATAAAGCAGATTTTGCTTAAAACGCAATTTTTAAAGATAAATTCATGTTTTTGATTTTCATTTTCATCAACTTCATCACCATGTTTTCAGCAACTACATTTTTGAAGCTACTGAAAATGTATGAGACTGTTTAATTTAATGCATGAAGCTGTTTAATTTAATATATAAGGCTGTTTAATTTAATGCATAAGGCTGTTTAATTTAATGCATGAGGCTGTTTAATTAAAATTAATGAATTTATAAATTTATTCTTATTTGAAGAAAATTTCCTTCAAATGTCTTAAGAAATATTTTTAAGCACATAAAATTCTAAATTGGGAATACACTTTGATACCATTATTTCAAAATGTTTTCTTATGGTATTATTCAGTATTTATTCTATGGCTCAGTAACAAAAAATATGTTAGATTAAAAAAATAAAGCAGATTTTGCCGATAAACACAATTTTTAAAAATAAATTCATGTTTTTGATTTTCATTTTCATCAACTTCATCAACATTTTTTCAGCAGCTTCATTTTTTTTTTCTTGCAACAAGCCGCTGCAGACTTTCAAATAAAATTCATGTAACGTGTTAGACATTGGTATGAACTTAATATATAACAGGATATTTTCAATATCCTGAGTGCTGTATAGCGTCATAAGGATATCATAGTAATGAAATAGTGCATTTAAACTATTTGAGTATTTCATGCGAGCAATAATCAAACCTTTGCCTCAAACGCGAAAGATCCAAAAGTGGAGTACGTTAATAAAGTAGATACCTCAAAGGCATCTACTTTATTAACGTACTAGCTAGTACCCGGCGCGTTGCTGGCGCAAAAGAAACAATCTTGGAAATATCGTTTGCAATTTGAAATATTTATCTTATTGAATTAAGAATGATAATAATTTTCTTGTCGGCAATGAATACATTCATTGAAATTGAAGGATATATAAAGTAGGAGCATAAATAGTATTTATTCTATTTTTATTATTCTATTCTACAAATAAATATTCCTTTTTATATACTAGAGTTGTGTTTTCTTTTTGGATTGTAAAGCTTGGTGTTCTTTCAGAATTGTAATGAAAGAAACTGTTTATTGTATCTAGTGATTCTTTTCCTATTCTTTCAGTACTCTCAAGTTTAATATTAGAAAATATGATTAAAATATTTTTGAAAATTGATTAAACATGGAAAATATATCTGTACCATGAAATCTTTAATATAGTTTAAAAGATAATTCTTTTGAAAACTAAGATGGTGCAAAATTATTTGCACTATAATATTTTCAGAAGTTACAGCAAAAAACGCTAAGATTTTATTAAATGTTAAGTTAAAATTTCAAATCATTAGGACTGGTTCTCCAAAAACTTTCTCGCTCACTCTCTAATAAAACTATTCTATGAGAGAAAGACATTGCATTTACGTACAATAGCTCCAAAATATTAACGTCTAGCTTGAATTTAGCATCTTGACTGAATCTGTTGTGCGAGTTATTTGGTGGTTAATCCATGGTTAATAGATGCTGTAAATAGGTCAGAAAAGATTTTGTCAATATTATATAATTTTAATCTGCCTATAACTATCCCCTAAATGCAAGTAATAAGGAGTCAAAGTTTTATAGGAATCGGATGAGCGATACGGCAGCGCACAAGAGACGTACAGACAAAGATTCATCCTTACTATATAGATTACATAATTTTACTATGCCTATAACCATCCCGTAAGTGCAAGAAATAAGTAGTCAAAGTTTCATCGCAATCGGATAACCATCCCGTAAGTGCAAGAAATAAGTAGTGAAAGTTTCATCGCAATCGGATGAGCGATACAGCAGCGCATAAGAGACATACAGACAAACATTCATTTTTTTTATAGAGATGAAGTTTTTATTAACCTGTTATTTTTTTAAAAGAAAAATACCTTAAAACAGAAAAATTCTACAGATGTTTGGTTAATAATTATTCTGGCTAAGAATGTAGGAAGATTAGTTAATATTGGAAATAATTAAGCTTTGTACTATCCCTCAATCCTCCATTTATTATGTGTACATATATATTCTGTCTAACCATAATGGATTTTCTTTTCTCTAAGTAAATTCAATATGGTTAGACAGAATATATATGTACACATAATAAATGGAGGATTGAGGGATAGTACAAAGCTTAATTATTTCCAATATTAACTAATCTTCCTACATTCTTAGCCAGAATAATTATTAACCAAACATCTGTAGAATTTTTCTGTTTTAAGGTATTTTTCTTTTAAAAAAATAACAGGTTAATAAAAACTTCATCTCTATAAAAAAAATGAATGTTTGTCTGTATGTCTCTTATGCGCTGCTGTATCGCTCATCCGATTGCGATGAAACTTTCACTACTTATTTCTTGCACTTACGGGATGGTTATCCGATTGCGATGAAACTTTGACTACTTATTTCTTGCACTTACGGGATGGTTATAGGCATAGTAAAATTATGTAATCTATATAGTAAGGATGAATCTTTGTCTGTACGTCTCTTGTGCGCTGCCGTATCGCTCATCCGATTCCTATAAAACTTTGACTCCTTATTACTTGCATTTAGGGGATAGTTATAGGCAGATTAAAATTATATAATATTGACAAAATCTTTTCTGACCTATTTACAGCATCTATTAACCATGGATTAACCACCAAATAACTCGCACAACAGATTCAGTCAAGATGCTAAATTCAAGCTAGACGTTAATATTTTGGAGCTATTGTACGTAAATGCAATGTCTTTCTCTCATAGAATAGTTTTATTAGAGAGTGAGCGAGAAAGTTTTTGGAGAACCAGTCCTAATGATTTGAAATTTTAACTTAACATTTAATAAAATCTTAGCGTTTTTTGCTGTAACTTCTGAAAATATTATAGTGCAAATAATTTTGCACCATCTTAGTTTTCAAAAGAATTATCTTTTAAACTATATTAAAGATTTCATGGTACAAATATATTTTCCATGTTTAATCAATTTTCAAAAATATTTTAATCATATTTTCTAATATTAAACTTGAGAGTACTGAAAGAATAGGAAAAGAATCACTAGATACAATAAACAGTTTCTTTCATTACAATTCTGAAAGAACACCAAGCTTTACAATCCAAAAAGAAAACACAACTCTAGTATATAAAAAGGAATATTTATTTGTAGAATAGAATAATAAAAATAGAATAAATACTATTTATGCTCCTACTTTATATATCCTTCAATTTCAATGAATGTATTCATTGCCGACAAGAAAATTATTATCATTCTTAATTCAATAAGATAAATATTTCAAATTGCAAACGATATTTCCAAGATTGTTTCTTTTGCGCCAGCAACGCGCCGGGTACTAGCTAGTACGTTAATAAAGTAGATGCCTTTGAGGTATCTACTTTATTAACGTACTCCACTTTTGGATCTTTCGCGTTTGAGGCAAAGGTTTGATTATTGCTCGCAAGAAGATACTCAAATAGTTTAAATGCACTATTTCATTACTATGATATCCTTATGACGCTATACAGCACTCAGGATATTGAAAATATCCTGTTATATATTAAGTTCATACCAATGTCTAACACGTTACATGAATTTTATTTGAAAGTCTGCAGCGGCTTGTTGCAAGAAAAAAAAAATGAAGCTGCTGAAAAAATGTTGAGGAAGTTGATGAAAATGAAAATCAAAAACATGAATTTATTTTTAAAAATTGTGTTTATCGGCAAAATCTGCTTTATTTTTTTAATCAAACATATTTTTTGTTACTGAGCCATAGAATAAATACTGAATAATACCATAAGAAAACATTTTGAAATAATGGTATCAAAGTGTATTCCCAATTTAGAATTTTATGTGCTTAAAAATATTTCTTAAGACATTTGAAGGAAATTTTCTTCAAATAAGAATAAATTTATAAATTCATTAATTTTAATTAAACAGCCTCATGCATTAAATTAAACAGCCTTATGCATTAAATTAAACAGCCTTATATATTAAATTAAACAGCTTCATGCATTAAATTAAACAGTCTCATACATTTTCAGTAGCTTCAAAAATGTAGTTGCTGAAAACATGGTGATGAAGTTGATGAAAATGAAAATCAAAAACATGAATTTATCTTTAAAAATTGCGTTTTAAGCAAAATCTGCTTTATAATACATCTAACATATTTTTTGTTACTGAGCAATAAAATAAATACTGAATAATACCATAAGAAATTTTTTTAAAATAATAGTATCAAAGTGTATTCACAATTTGGGATTTTGTGTGCTTAAGAATATTTCTTAAGACATTTGAAGGAAATTTTCTCTAAATAAGAATAAGTTTATATATTTATTAGTTTTAATTAAACAGCCTCATCCATTAAATTAAACAGCCTCATCCATTAAATTAAACAGCCTCATGCGTTAAATTAAACAGCCTCATGCATTTTCAGTAGCTTCAAAAATGAAACTGCTGAAAAAAATATTGATGAAGTTGATGAAAATGTAAATCAAAAACATGAATATGTCTTAAAAATAGCATTTATCGGCAAAATCTGCTTTAAAATGCATTTAACATACTGTTTTTGTTGTTGAACAATAGAATAAATATTGAATAATACAAAAAAAATTTAAATAATGCTATCTATATGCATTCATAATTTGAGATTTTATAAGCTTAAAAATATTTTTCAAGATATTTGAAGGAAACTTTCACTAAATAAAAAAAATAATTTATAAATTCATTAATTTTAATTAAACAGCCTAATGCATTTTCACTTTTATATTACCTTCGAAAATATTTCTAATAGTGACTTTGTAAATGTAAATTAATAAACAGCGACATTATAAATGCAAATTTTTAAACGGCGACTTTAGAAATGTCACGTAAACGACTTTATCAAAGCATTTCAGCCGTATAATTTGTATGTCTTGTTAAGGCTGAATCAATATTTTTCTAGCAAAGTAATTATTCAGAAAGTGAAAATTTTACTTAAATAATCCTTAAGGCTAAACGAACCTGAATAAATTAATTTAATTTCGTATCCGTTAATTTATCCGAGTCAAGAGCTTAAGATACTTTGAGAGTATAAAAGGAGCCTTTAAATTCTCTTGACTACCAGATTAATTCGTATTCTTAGTAAATTCATTTAAAATCCATGAATGAAGACAAGAGGAGATGGAACACGATCTGTGTAGGAAGTTATCTTCTGCGTTATTAGTATTTTTAAGCAGGTAAACAGAAAGATTTACGAAAACTTCAAGTAAAAGAAAAAGAACAGTTATGATGAAGCTACACAATCACACAATATAAATGCAAGAATGCAAGGATTTAAAAAAGAATTGTTTCCATACGGGTAGAATTGTAAAATATATTTTTGACTTAATAGACATTTACATTTTCTAACGAGGTAACTAATTCTTTTCAATAATTTTTTTTCAATATTCTTAGTAAATTCATTTAAAATCGATGAATAAAGACAAGAGGAGATGGAACAGGATCTGTGTAGGATGTTATCTTCTGCATTATTAGTATTTTTAAGCTGATAAACAGAAGGATTTAAGAAAACTTCCAGTAAAAGAAAAAGAACAGTTGTGATGAAACTATACAACAACACAATGTAAATGCAAGAATTTGGAAAAGAATTGTTTTCATACAGATATAGTTGGAAATTATATCCGTAAATGTCTGTAAAATGCAAATGTAAGTGTAGAAAATGTAAATATCTATTAAGTCAAAAATAGAATTAATAGACATTTACATTTTCAGACGAAGTAACTAATTCCTTCGAATAAAACATTTTGTTTTATAAGATTAATCATACAATATAAATGAAAGGATTTGAAAAAGGATTGTTTTCATACTGATATAATTGGAAAATATATTTTTCACTTAATAGACGTTTACATTTTCTAACGAGGCATTTAATTATTTTAAATAAAACATTTTGCTTTATAAGATCAATCATAAAATATAAATGCAAGGATTTGAAAAAGAATTGTTTTCATTCGGATATAATTAGAAAATATATCCGTAAATGTCTGTAAAGTGTAAGTGTAAATGTCTGTTAAGTCAAATATAGACTTAATAGACATTTACATTTTCTAACGAAGTAACTAATTCTTTTGAATAAAACGTTTTGTTTTATAAGATAAATCATACAATATAAATGCAAGGATTTCAAAAGAATTGGTTTCATACGGATATAACTGGAAAATATATTTTTGACTTAAAAGACATTTACATTTTCTAACGAGGCAACTAATTCTTTTGAATAAAACATTTTCTTTTATAAGATATACAAACAACGTTTGATTAAAAAAAGCTTATTACCAAAATAACAATAAGTGACATCAGATAATCATCATCAGCAACATTATGTAGCAAAGACTTTTTATTAGATTAATTATTGACTTTCCATTTAATTTAACAGGAATTTGCATTTTCTAATAAGATAATTACATTTTTTGAATGTAATATTTTGATTTATAAGACATGCAAATAACGTTTAATAGAAAGAGATTTTTACCAAAATTCTTATATTTGACATCAGATAGTCATCCTCAGCAACATTATGTAACAATGATTTTTATTAGATTAATTATTAACCTTCCACTTTGATTTAACAGGCATTTACATCCTTCAACAAGATTAATTATTAACTTTCCATTTTAATTTAACAGGCATTTACATCTTTCAAAGAGATTATATATGTATGTATATATATATATATATATATATATATATATATATATATATATATATAATGGAACATCATTCTTATAAGAGCTATATTTATTTAATATATATATAAATATATTAATTCTTTAATGAATATATTAGTTCTTTATAAGAAATATATCTTTTTGTAAGCTTTTTTTATGCAATCAATTTTTTAATCATAATATAAATATTAAATATTAAAATTAAAATATCCTATATAAATATAAAAAAATAATATAAATATCTATATTAAAATTCATCATGAATAAAAAAATGTCTGCAACATATGGTAAATCGTAAGTGACTAGCAAGATTAATTAGCCTGATCATGAGTGATTTTAAAGACTTTTTGTAAAAAATTGTAAAGCTCATGACTGATATTTTAGTTCTTTTGTTCAAAATTATTAGAATGTATATAATCAACTACTTTGAATCAATTTTCCTCGAGCTTTATATATGTGTGTGTGTGTTTCTAACTAAAAAAAAAGTTATAGTAAAATGATCAAGACTACTTGCACAGCGTTGTATGAATGAAAAAGTCTACATATTTCTGTTTAAATTTGTAATGCATATTATCATATTATTTGAATTAAGAATAAAATGTTTTCTATAGCTGAAAAAAATTGATGCAATAAGCGTAAAATTTACTACAATTAATTTTTTCATTAATTTTAAACTATACATTTTTGAATTAACATACAATCTCTCTCTCTCTCTCTCTGTGTGTGTGTGTGTGTGTGTGTGTGTGAGTGTGTGTGTGTGTGTGTGTGTGTGTGTGTGTGTGTGTGTGTGTGTGTGTGTGTGTGTGTGTGTGTGTGTGTGTGTGTGTGTGTGTGGGTGTGTGTGTGTGTGTGTGTGTGTGTGTGTGTGTGTGTGTGTGTGTGAAAGTTCGGATGTTAATAGGCGAACTTGGTCATCCATTTCATCCTGTAAATTAGTCATCATCATTTGTTCATCATTAATCTTTCATTGTCATCCATTAAATTCTAAAGTGTCATCTGGATTTATTATTGCTTGGCCATCACGACAAACCACATATGTGTGTGTGTGTTAATTTTCTTCAGCCAAGAACTACAAAAAAGTCGATGTGAGGTTTCTGTACTTGGAAAATTGTTTGTAGAAAGCATCATTGTTACTATTTTACATTTGGAACTGGTCCCTAATACTAAAGTTACGCTAACGCACACCATACAACATTTTGTGCTCTATATTACCAAGGATAAACACTCCTCAAGAACTATAGATTGCTCGCTCAGAGCACGCACACGTTAAATCCCTTCGCTACAGCACAATTGGGGGGTGGGGGGCGTTTTACCCCGCCTTTATGGACAGCTATAAAGATGCTTTCTTGCCCCCAAAGAGTTACAGTCAACTCAGCTGATTTTAATTTCCTCAGCGCGATGTTTTACAGGCAGCCGAGGAGGTTGCTATTGCTGTTTGCCATGAAAATGCGGAGCGAGTCACTCAGAAAATTTCCCTTTTCAGCTCTTGGTAAAATATTTACTTTCCTGTGATTATACTTCAGTAGAGTTTTAACTATTTTAATCATCAAAATTTTTCATCTCTCCGAGTGGTAAAATTGAAAATGATGTGTTATTAGATTGCGACGTTTTCGGCCCTTTGGAATTAATTTTCAGAAAGAAATTGAGGAACTTCCTTTTCGAGAAAGGAAGTAATTCGCAAATGCAGAATTTAAAATATTTCTCACGGCATGCATAATTTTAAATCTGAATTCACGTAATTTTTAAGAATTGATAACTCATAAACATGTTTTTATGTAACATTAATTTTAAAAACTAATAGCATTTTGTTGTGTTAACGTGGCAACGTCGCCGAACCGTCCCAATGTAATAACACATCAATTATTTCTAATTGTGTTAACACATCAATTAAAAATAATTGATATGTTATTACATTGCGATGTTTCGGCCTTTGGAATTAACTTTCAGAAAGAAACTCAAAACTTCCTTTTCGAGAAGGGAAGTAATTTTCAAATGCAGAATTTAAAATATTTCTAACAGCATACGTAATTTTAAATCTGCATTCGCGTAATTTTTAAGTATTGATAATTTATAAACATTTTTTATGCAACAATAATAAAAAAAATAATTGCATTTTGTTCTGCTAACACATCAGTTAAAAATAATTGATGCGTTATTACATAGCGACGATTCGATCTTTGAAATTAATTTTCAGAAAGAAATTCGGAATTTCCTTTTAGATAAGGGAAGTAGATCGCAAATGCAGAATTTAAAATATTTCTTACAGCATAATTTAAATCTGCATTCATGTGATTTTTAAGTATTGATAATCTATAAACATGTTTTTTGTAACATTAATTAAAAAAATAATTGCATTTTCAAGCATAAGTAAAATGAAAATGTCTATATTTTAAGCTAGTAGCTCTTATAATCTTCTAAAAGTTAGTGTTTAGAAATAAAAATAATATCAAAATATGTGTAAATGTAATACTGTCCATTCAATTAATAGATGGGAAATAATTTTATGTCAAAATATTCTTATAAAGATTTGATTGAATATATTTATGTAACTAATCACTTGAATATATATCCATAGTAACACATAAATATTGTACAAGATTGTATGATATTGATCAATATATATATATATATATATATATATATATATATATAAACAGGTTGAAATTACTCTGATAATCCCTAATGATGTTAACACTTTGCTAATCAGGAATTTTACACAGAAATTATGTCATGTAATTGGTTATTATTTTGTAATTGAATATGAGAGTAAAATGTTCTAAATAATCTCCTATAAATTTTATTTTGACTTAATCACAATCACTTGGATAATCAAAAAGAGTATTCGTGTATAATTCATTGAAAAGCTCTTAGCCGATATGTTCCGTCATGGTTGAATTTTTGGAATGATACTAAAATTGTGAAAAACCTAAATACCATGAAAAGTACTTTTTATGCTACAAAGCTGACATGATAAAAACTATACGCCAAGTTTTTGCAATATTCTATATCGCCCTAGGTGTCATAAATTGAAATAAATTATGCCAGTGCAATGACGAGTTAACTCATCATTGGTCAGCAACGTTTGGGTATGAAAAGACGAGTTAACTCGTCAACGGTCAGCAAAGTGTTAAAAGATTTAACACAAATTTAAAACAGTATTTTCTTCTATTAAATTAAAATTCCTTTTTATTTGGTTAATATTAAATGCACTAACTAAGCAATTATATTTTTTGATTTACTTAAGTTCAGAATAGGACCATTAAGGATTAATTCCTAAATTAAATTATGATACATATCTGATAACTGTATTAGAATAGAATTTTTTTTAGTTTTACTTGAGTTCAGAATAGAACCATTAAGGATTAATTCTTGAATTAAATTATTATACATATTTGATAAATGTGTTAGAATATATATATATATATATATATTTACTAAGTTCAGAATAGGACCATTAAGGATTAATTTCTGAATTAAAATACTATACATATCTGATAAATGTTTTAGAATAGATTTTTTTTGTCTTACTTTAATTCAGAATAGAATCATTAAGGATTAATTCCCAAATTAAATTATTACACACATCTGATAGATGTTTAGAATAGAATTTTTTTGTTTTACTTTAAGTTCAGAATAGGCCCTTTAAGGATGAATTCCTAAATTAAATTATTATACATATCTGATAAATGTTTTAGAATAGAAAAGTTTTATCGAGTGAAAATTTGTTTGTCCAAAACAGGGAAATTTACCGATACCGAATCATTCAATCTTGATAACAATAGAAGACATTATTACTTTTATTCCTTTTTTCACATTTTGAATAACAAAACCGTTGCTACTAAACATAGAAAGATCAATCTAAAGTCAAAGGCCTTCCCTCCTATTCATAGAACACTTATTGACAGACTATATTTATTAAAATGAAAGGAAATAAAAGATTATAGGCTATTACATGATCCTAAACTATGATTACTCTCCATATTCCAACATGATTACTCCAATCGCATACCTGCAATTACCAGCATTCATCATAATGTGACAACACTTACCTGATTCTCTAGCAACTGTTTGCTTTTGTGAAGATTCTGGGGAAGCATATAACATGTCAACAAAATAGAGCCCCCTCTCTCTAGGGTATTATTTCCTCCGGAGTAACTGAATGACATATTTCGTTGCAAATGGATTGAGGGTGATAGTCCAATACTTAGGACCATCACATTTTCTCGAATATCACACCATTAGACTTTTTCCTACGGGAATTCGTGAAATATAAGTGCATCAGAATAAAGTTATGGATTCACGGAATATGAAGAAATCGCAAACATGTTGTTTTCGAACTGCTGCGGATTCCTTCAGTTGTAAAGAATGAGCAAGAATCGCTGATGTAACTGATGTCTTTATAGTAATGGAATCGCAAAGAAAATTTATGATATTGGAGTGTTAATACAGTTAAAATTCTGAAAGGTTATCAATAAAAGTTTACCTTTGGAACTCTGATAGTTGAGTTTACCTTTGGAACTCTTTGATTGTATATTTTATCACTAAAATAAGTAAACACATTCAGATTGTTTATGTGCATTCAGTAATAAAAATATAATTTTTTATGATTGCGTTAAGAATAAGCAAGAATTGATGATATAACTGATGTATTTATAGTAATGGAATCGCAAAGAAAATGTATGATATTGGAGTGTTAATACAGTTAAAATTCTAAAAGGTTATCAATAAAAGTTTCCCTTTGGAATTCTGATAGTTGTATACTTTATCACTAAACTAAGCAAACATATTCATATTGTTTATGTGCATTCTTTAATATAAATATAATATTTTATGATTGCATGCAGTTTAAAGAATTTTTTTTGTTGGGAATCGAAGATATTTTATATCCATTCATCTTTTCGGGGTTAATAATCCAAAACAGCTATACAATTGAATGCTTAAGTAATAATAGAAATATAAGTCAAGATTTTCCATTAGTTGTGATTTGGATTAGTTGTGATTTTTAGAGTTAATACAGTTAAAATTCCGAAAGGTTATCGATAAAAGTTTACCTTTGGAATTCTGATAGTTGTATATTTTATCACTAAACTAAGTAAACATATTCATATTGTTTATGTGCATTAATTAATAAAAATATAATATTTTATTATTGCATGCAGTTTAAAGAATTTTTTTTTGTTTGGAATCGAAGATATTTTATATCCATTCATATTTTCGGCGTTAATAATCCAAAAAAGCTATAAAATAGAATAGTTTAGTAATAATAGAAATATTAGTCAAGATTTTCATTAGTTGTGATTTGGAGTGCTAATACAGTTAAAATTCCGAAAAGGTATCAATAAAAGTTTACCTTTGGCATTCTGATAGTTCTATATTTTATCACTACAATAAGTAAACATATTCATATTGTTTATGTGCATTCCTTAATAAAAATATAATATTTTATGATTGCATGCAGTTTAAAGAATTATTTTTGTTGGGAATCGAAGATATTTCATATCCATTCATATTTTCGGCGTTAATAATACAAAGCAGCTATAAAATTGAATGCTTAAGTAATAATAGAAATATAAATAAAGATTTTCCATTAGTTGTGATTTGGATAAACAAGCAATTTCGTAGACAAATTTTTTATATATTTTTAGTCGTCTTTAATATTCCTTAGAGACTTTTTGTTAATATTTTAGGTGGTTAATTGACCATTAATTTTAAAAAATTGAAGCATTATTATATATTTCCAGTCAATATGATTTATATGTTACGCATAGTTAGTTTTGAACTCGATATTCTTTAAATCAGATATATTTACTACTTTCATATAAAGACGTTAATGCAATGATTTAAGAAATGTCAGAAATAAAAAATATTGAATAAAATGTTCTATTAATTTGGTAAATAGAATAAAGTGATAAATAAAAACAAAAAGAAATGTCCTCACTTTTTTAACAACTTCGAGAATTGATTCTACACAAAATGCGAAAACAGTTACTTTGAAATGTCCAGTTTTATTGGAAAAAAAACATATATTTTTATATATTTGTATTAATATCGACATATTAATGTATATTAATAGACAATCAAACTTTTTACTGTGCTTATTTAATTTTTTATTCGCTTATTTTAATTTTTCTTACTTTATCTTAACATATTCTTATTTTTAATTTTTCATTATACATTAATTCTATCTTAATACTTTCCAATTTTAATTCTTATCTTAATACTTTACTCTTTTAATTCTTATCTTAATACTTTCCAATTTTAATTCTTATCTTAATACTTTCGTATTTTAATTCTTATCTTAATAGTTTTTATTCCTTTCCTACTATTAGTTCATACTCTCTCTAGATATATTTATTTATATGTCTTGTTCAAATTTTGAATCATTATTAAAATACTTTTTATTCATCCACTCAAGTTCAAATACATTTTTTAAACTTGTAGTAAACGACAATTGATGCTGATAAAGTCTTTTTAAATATACCAATTCATTAATTAAATTTAATTAATTTTTAATACTTTAAATAGAGTTTTAGCTGTTTGTAATGAAAAATGAGATTGATAGGCTGTAGCTCAGTCGGTAAAATACAAGGATTTCAGTATTTTTCATGTGAAAATGAAAAAAACAGAGTTCAATTTTTGAGAAAACCAATAATTTTTTAATACTCAATAAATTTCAATAATTATTTAATAAAAAGTTTTTAGATTAAAATTGTTCAATGTTGACCTAAGTAGGGAATTGACTCAAAATTCAAAAAACAAAACAAAAAAACTACTTATTTTTATTTTATCTTAGTATATTAATGAATATCTTAGCATTTTCTTATTTTATTTTATATTAAGAAATTAGCTTACACATTTATATTTTCTTATTTTAATTTGTTTTCACAGCATATAATCGAAAAGTTAATGCTTGAGTGCATCAAAATAATCTTTGTACGTGACTCATATTTTGATAGGAGAGTCAATATATAATGCATTAATATATACACACGTTAAAGATATTAGTAAATATATTATAACATCTAAATGTTAGATGTTCAAGACTTAGACATATTGCTTCTCTCAACAAACATGTAATCTAAGAATGAAATCCATGATCCCTGAAACCCTAACATACTTTGCCGATGAATTCCCAAACCATCCCGTTAGATTTTGATTCTTATCTTTGTATTTTCTTATTTCTATTTAATATTAAGATATAAATATATTTATATTTTCATTAAGATATAAATATATATATATACATATTTATATTTTCTTATTTTTATTTTAAACTAAGATATGAATTTATATATTTATATTTTCTTATTTTAATTTGTTTTCACGGCATGTGACCGAAAGGTTAATGCTTGAGTGTATCAAAATAATCTTTGAACGTGATTCACATTCTGATGAGAAATATAATGCATTAATAATACACACATTACAAGAATTAATAATAATGTTACAACAATCTAAATATTAGATGTTCAAGAGTTCGAAATATTGCTTCCCTCAACGGACATCTAATCAGAGAGATCCCTGAAAGCGCTAACTTACTTTGCCGATGAGTTCCCCAACCATCTGATGCCATCTTAAGATATTAAAACTTATCTTAGTATTTTCTTATTTTTATTGTATTATGATATTTATTTATTTGTTATGTTTTCTTATTTTTATTTTATATTAAGATATTAATTTAATATTATGTTTTCTTATTTTTATTTTATTTTAAGATATTAATTAATTTATATATATTTTCTTATTTAAATTTTTTTTCACACCATGTGATCGAAAAGCTAATGCTTGAGTGTATCAAAATAATCTTTGTACTTGACTCATATTTTGATAGGAGAGTCAATATATAATGCATTAATATATACACACGTTAAAGATATTAGTAAACATATTATAACATCTAAATGTTATATGTTCGACATATTGCTTCGCTCAACAAACATGTAATCTGAGAGGGAAATATATGATCCCTGAAAGCCTTAACATACTTTGCCGATGAATTCCCCACCATCCGGCTCCATTTTGATTCTTTTAGTATTTTCTTATTTTTTTTAATATTAAGATATTAATTTACATATTTACATTGTCTTATTTTTATTTTATATTAATATATTAATTTACACATTTACATTGTCTTATTTTTATTTTATATTAAGAAATTATTTTATACATTTATATTTTCTTATTTTTGTTTGTTTTCTTGGCATATGAATGAAAAGTTAATTCTTGAGTGTATCAAAATAATTTTGAACGTGATTCACATTCTGATGAGAAATATAATGCATTAATAATACACACATTACACAAATTAGTAAACATATTACAACATCTAAATATTAGATTGTGAAGAGTTCGAAAAATTGCTTCTCAACGGACATCTTATCTGTGAGTGAAATCCATAATCCCTGAAACCGCTAACTTACTTTGCCGATGAGTTCCCCAAACATTTGATTCCATCTAAATATATCAATTTTCATCTTAGTATTTTCTTATTTTCATGGTATTAAGATATTAATTTATATACTATGTTTTCTTATTTTTATTTTATCTTAAGATATTAATTTATTTATATAGATTTTCTTATTTTAATTTGTTTTCATGGCATGTGATTAATGCTTGTTAATGCTTGAGTGCATTAAAATATTCTTTGTACATGACTCCCATTCTGAAAATATAACGCATTAATAATGCATAATAGCACATTATATAAATTAGTAAATATATTTCAACATCTAAATATTAGATGTACAAGAGTTCGAAATATTGCTTCCCCTCAACAGTGATGTAATCGGTGAGCGAAATCCATGATCCCTAAAAGTGCTAACTTACTTTGCCGATGAGTTTCCCAACCATCCCATTCCATATTAATATAATAAATTTTCTCATAGTTTTTTAAAATTTTTAAATATATTAATTTATATATTTATATTTTCTTGTTTTGATTTGTTTTCATGACATATGAATAAAAAGTTAATGCTTGAGTGTATCAAAATAATCTTTATACGTGACTCACATTCTGATAGAAAATGACTATATTATGCATTAATTTATAAATGCATTTATAATATATTAATTATTTATTTATAATACATTAATTATTTATTTATAATGAATTAATTAGATAAATTAATGTATTAATTTATCTATATAATACATTAATTAACAGACATTAGAATGAAAAGTTATTTCTTGAGTGTATCAAAATAATCTTTTACGTGACTCACAATCTGATTGGAAAATGACTATATAATGCCTGAATTTATACACACATTACATAAATCAGTAAAAATATAACATCTAAATATTAGATGTTCAATAGTTCGACATATTGTTTCCTTCAACAGACATGTAATCTGCGAGTGAAATCCATGACCCCTGAAAGCGCCAACTTACTTTGCTGATGAGTTCCCCAACCATCTGATTCCATCTTAATATATGAATTCTCATCTTAGTATTTTCTTATTTTCATTGTATTAAGATATTAATTTATATATTATTTCTTATTCTTATTTTATATTAAGATATTAATTCATATATTTATATTTTCTTGTTTTCATTTGTTTTAATGGCAGATGAGTGTAAATTTAATGCTTGAGTGCGTCAAAATAATCTTTGTACGTGATTCACATTCTGATAGAAAATATGATGCATTAATAACTGAATTAATAATGCATCATTAATAACTGCATTAATTAAGCATAATAGAACATTACATAAATTAATTAAGATATTTCAATATCTAAATATTAGATGTTCAAGAGTTCAACACATTGCCTCTCTCAACAGTCATGTAATCCGAGAGTGAAATCCATGATCCCTGAAAGCGTTAATTTACTCTGCCGATGAGTTCGCCAACCGTCCTATTCCATATTAATATAATAAATTTTCGCTTTGTTTTTTAAAATTTTTATTTTATATTAAAATATTAATTTATGTTTTTATATTTTCTTATTAGCTTGTTTTCACGGCATGTAAATGAAAAGTTAATTCTTGAGTGTATCAAAATGATCTTTCACGTGATTCACATTCTGATTGGAAAATGACGGTATAGTGCCTGAATTTATACACACATTATATAAATCAGTAAAAATTTAACATCTAAATATTAGATGTTCAATAATTCGACATATTGCTCTCTTCTGCAGTCATGTAATCTGTGAGTGAAATCCATGATCCCTGAAAGCGCCAACTTACTTTGCCGATGAGTTCTCCAACCATCCCATTCCATCCGACCGGCGAGTTGGAATCCAGGCCTCCGTAGTGGGAGTCATTAACCAGTTTCAGCACGTAGTTGAACTTCAAGTAGTCAGCAATCAAGTCCGCCAGATCCTTACAGTAACCCTCGAAACTTTCATTGCCTTCTAAATTGACTCCAGGTTCGGTTTTCTTCTTCATCAAATACGGTTCCTCCTGGGAGAAGGAAAGAAATGGCAGAATCAAGCACTTGTAATTCTCGAGAATATACATTAATCTTCGCAAGGATTGATAACTTCTTTCCGGAAAAATATATCCGAATCGCTGGGAAAATATAAGCTAAAGAACAGGAAAGATACTGTCAGGCTTTTTATATTACTGCAATTATGAAAATTACTTGAAATTCGAAAATATGAAAATTACTTGAAATTCGAAAATAT
>JAPMOQ010031569.1:993080-1004595 GCA_026543055.1 Argiope trifasciata
TTACTTGAAATTCGAAAATATGAAAATTACTTGAAATTCGAAAATATACCAACTCAAGAACTTGAAAGATACTGTCAGGCTTTTTATATTACTGCAATTATGAAAATTACTTGATTCAATTTGGAGAGGTATGAAATCAATACGACGGACCTCTTAAAGAATTATTTATTTTGTTGTCCGCTTAAATGGGACCTTTACAATTTATCCGCTATGGGACATAGTTATTAGAGAATTTGCTCCGCTTAATCGGGAGATTACTCCGCTTAATGGGAGATTGATGTTTACAGTATGAAAGCTTGTAGCTTACTGAATAGTTTTACATTTGCCAGTAGGTGGCGCTGTTCATGTGGGCGGGGCACATGACGTTGATCTTAACATACTCCCGCCTTGAAATTATACAATTTCAATTACAGATACAATTATACGATTACAAATTAAACAAATTGCCATATAAACATTCGATACAAAACAATATGCACATTATACATTACAAAAAAGAAATAAAATATATACATATATGAAATTCAAATGTACTGTATATCCTTTGGAGATACATTAAGATCAATTATATAAAGCAATTTAATATCATGTGTAATTTACAAATGTTCAATTATTTATGGGAAGCAAGCATATTTGGCTTATGCCTCTTTTAACAATGCCATTTGCAACCTTGACGGTTACTACTCTGACTAAACCATCTGAACCCTTAACTATTTCTTGGATTCTACCTAATTTCCATCTATATGGAGGCAAATCAGTGTCCTTAAGTATTACCATATCATTAGGTTTCACATTATCCTTTGTAAATTGCCACTTGTTTCTAAGATGAAGATTATTTAAATAATCCCGCTTCCAACTTTTCCAAATTTGTTGCAATAATTTAGCTACCCTTTTCCATCTAGACAAATAATTATCTGCCCTTTCAATTAATGATGGTTCAGCAATTGACGTTAAAGAACGACCAATTAAAAAATGGCCTGGCGTTAAGGCTGAATAATCATGAGGGTCAGAAGACATTGGAACAATGGGTCTGCTATTCAAGATTCCTTCAATTTCAGCTGTCAAAGTTAAAAATTCTTCAAAAGTTAATTTAACAGCACCTGCCGCTCTTTTTAGATGATGTTTGAAGGATTTGACTCCTGATTCCCACAAACCTCCAAAATTTGGAGATCTTGGAGGAATAAATTTCCAATTAATACTTTCTGAAATTAGATAGTTAGCTAAATTATTATCAGGGTTACTTACTAATTTTAGCAGTCTCTTCAACTCTGAATTTGCTCCTACAAAGTTCCCAGCATTGTCTGAGAAAATACAAGAACATTTGCCTCGTCGTGCAAAGAAGCGTTTTAAAGTTGCAATTAAAGCTTCAGATGTTAGATCGGTGACTAATTCTAGATGAATTGCTTTAGTAGCAAAACAAATAAAGACTGTTACATAAATCTTTTGAAAGATACCCTTGCGTTGACCTTTATATTTAATTAAAAAAGGGCCACAGAAATCTATCCCACAATTTGAGAATGGTGGACTAGGATTAACTCTCTCAGCTGGCAGGTTTCCTAACAATTGGTTACAGCTGATTGGTTTGTTTTTGAAACAAACAACACATTCATTAACTATTTTTCTGGCTAAATTCCTCCCGCCAATTGGCCAAAATTCCTGCCTGACAAGGTGCAGTAAAGTTTGGGGACCTACATGCAAATGTTTTAAATGAAATGAGCACATTATTAGTTTTGTAAGCCTGTGATTGGAAGGCAGAAGCTTAGGATGTCTTTCGTCTACAGTTAGCTTACTCTTTTGTAAACGGCCACCCACACGAAGAACATTATTTTCATCTAGAAATGGGGCCAAGTTTTTAATTTTACTCTGATTTAGATTAACATTCTTAGATAAAACTTTAACTTCATCTGCAAATTCAGACAATTGTACCTTTCTTACCAAGAAATTAGAAGCTTCCTTGATCTCCTGTATTTCCAACTTACCTTTCCTTCTTTCAGTAGGAGACTTCATATTAAACACAAATCTAAAAATATAACTAACAATACGACAAATTTTAGCATAATTATTACTCAAATTCAAAATATTAGTAACAAATTCATCAGAAATTTTACATGATAATACTGGCTCACTGGAAGTTTTAACTTCCTTAAGATATTCTTCATCATTTTTAGAGTCATTAATTTCTACAGGTAAACACATATTTGATTTTATGAAAGATGGTCCATTAAACCATAATGAATTGTTCACTAGGTTTTTAGCTGACACACCTCTGGAAATAAGATCTGCAGGATTGTCTGCTGATTTTACATGTCTCCAATCGTAATTTGGGCACAACAAATTGATTTCCCTTACTCTGTTTGCAACAAAAGTTTTTAACCTTTCTGGTGGAGTTTTTATCCAGGATATCGCAATTGTTGAATCAGTCCACATGTAGATGTGATTAATTGGCACTTGAATAGTTGATATCACCTTGGATACAAGACGAGCCAACAGCAATGTTGCAGACAATTCTAAACGGGGTATAGTCATCGCTTTGATGGGACACACACGTGACTTGCTACACAAAATGCTGGATTGCACTTCACCTAATTCATTTTTGGAGCACAAATACAAAACTGCGCCAAATGCCTTGCTAGAAGCATCTGCAAATGCATGTAACTCGATGGAACTTGAATTGTTGATGAGTGAATTTCTTGAAACTTCTAGCTCGTTCACTGCCGGTAAGTCCTTTAAAAAATAAATCCAGTCATGCAAGTCATTTGGTGGAATTGGATCATTCCAACTCAGCCTTTGAAGCCAAAGTCTCTGCATGAATAATTTCGCAATTGTAATCACAGGAGCAATAAGACCCAACGGGTCAAACAATCTGGCAATAGTTGAAAGAACTTCTCGCTTTGTGAAATTATTCTTTAAATTGCAAGCCACTCTAAACGTGAAAACGTCGGATGTTGGGCGCCACAGCATTCCAAGAGTCTTTACTGTGTCAGACTCTGATGGAAATGAATATTCTAAATTTTTTTGATCATTCAAAAGTTCGGAATCGTTTGAAACCCACTTATGGAGTTCCATGCATCCCTTCTTTAACAGCTCAATTAATTGATACTGTAAATCTTTAGCTGCTTGCAAGTTATTACTACCAGTCAAAATATCATCTACATAAGTATTCGTTATAAGTTTAGCGGCTGCTTCAGGGTAGTTATTTTGTTCCTCTTCAGCGAGCGCCTTTAAAGCTCTAGTCGCTAAAAATGGTGCGCAGGTTGTACCATAGGTAACAGTGCATAACCTGTAAGTTTCCACAGGAGCAGATTGATTAGGCTTCCAGAGGATCCTTTGCAAGTTTCTATCGGATTCATCTATCAAAATTTGCCGATACATTTTTTTTATGTCAGCACAAAATGCATACTTGTAGGTTCTGAAATTTAAAATTATAGAGCAAAGCTCTTGTTGCACTGTTCCCCCATTTAATAAAATAGAGTTAAGAGAAACTCCATTATTTGAAGTCGCAGAAGCATCAAAAACAACACGTAAAGGTGTAGATGAACTTTCGGGACGAAAAACTGCATGGTGAGGAATGTAAAAGTTTTTACTTTCGGAATCAACAGAATCAACAATTTTCTCCATATGATTAAGTATGAAATATTCGTCGATGAATGCCTTGTATTGTTCTGCCATGATTTCATTTTTATTTAACTTTTTCCAAAGCAAATTCAATCGCCTCTCTGCCATTTCCCTTGAATCCCCTAATGTTGAGCGTTTGTCTTCGATTATTGGCAGTTTGACAATAAATCTTCCAGAATCATCTCTCTTGTAAGTTGAGAGAAAATGTTCTTCACAATACTGCCTTTCAAATGTCTTTGAATTATCTGTGTTATCACCCGGAAATGATTCGATTTCAAAGAATTCTTTAACTGAGTTTTCTAAAATTTCCCCTTCAGAAATTAATCCAGAAAAGAAATGAGACTCAGTCCCTTTAAGTGTTCCTGTGACAAGATATCCGAACACACTATTTTGAAGAAGCAATGAATTATCATAAGATCTAAATTTTTCAGATTTCAATATTTCGAAGAATAATTCAGCCCCTAATAAAACATGAATTTGACTGGGAATATGGAACGTACTGTCTGCAAGTTTTATTTCAGTTGGAAAGTTTATGTTATTAATGTTTATTTTCCTTGCAGGTGTTAAATCAGTAATTTTAGGAAGAATCAAAAAAGAAACATCCCTTGAAAAATCATTGCTTTCGTTAGAAATAGTAGCTATCAATCTATTTTTAACTAAGAATTCATCACCGGAAATGCCAGAGATCTTACAATTTATTTTTTGCTTTTCTAGCATTAAAGAATCGGCAACATCCTGTCTTAATATATTTACACTACTTCCGCTATCTAAGAGAGCTTTTAATTTTATTTTTTGCCCAACAGTATTTTCAATAAGAATATTTGCTGTGCACAAAAGAGTATGATTTATTTCTGACGGTTGAATGTTCAAGGTCGATCCACCCGAAGAGTGAAAAACCTCAGCGTTCGGATTTAGAGTTGCATTTGATTGCGCAACACTATTTGAGCTAGGCAAAACATTACTTTCGTTTTGCTGATCTAAATGAATTAATGAGTTATGGCCTTGTTTTTTACATACTCTGCAGATATATTTAGACTTGCATGGCGCGTTATGGCACTTTAAACAGTTTTTACATAAATGATGATTTTCTAATACTTTAATACGTTCAGCAACATTCAATTTTAAGAATTCATAACATTTTTGTAACGGATGTTCAGTATTACAGAGTACACATTTCTTCATAAATTGATTGCCTTTATTAGAACTGACAAATAAATTTTTCGCTTTATTTCCTGTTCCTTGAAATTCCCTTTTGAATCTGTTATTCGACGGATTTTTTCCTAACTGATCTAAAACTAATGCTCTTGATTCTAAAAACTTTAAGAGCTCTTTTAGAGAAGGAATTTCTTTCGATTGCAACGATAACTCATACGACTTTCTTGTCTCGTTATCTAGCTTCTCTAATATAATATTTACCAGAATAGCGTTAGTTAGATCATTACACTCTAATTTCAAACTTTTCAATGCTCTTAAACTTTTATTAACGGAGTCTGTTATAGATTTTAAACCTTTGGATGATTCAAAACTCAGTTTCTGAATTTTTAACATATTGTCAATATGAATATCTACAACAGCTCTCCTATTCTCAAAACGATCTTCGAGAGCACAAAATAAAGAATCGAAAGTGTCATCACTTGTTTCAATTGATTTTGCTTCACCACGGAGGGCAGATTTTAAATAAAATAACTTTTGATCCTTTGAAAGATCCTTGTTTTCATTAATGAGACTTAAGAACTGATTTTTAAAATTCGAAAATTCTTCTATTTTTCCATAAAAGGTAGGTAAGGGAATTTCAGGCAACTTAGATTTATGTTCTATATGCTCAATATACGATTTCAAATCTTCATTGTGATCTTTTTTAATTTCATTAAATGTTACAAGATCACCATTATTGTATTTAGAGAGTAAGCATTGAAGACTTACCTCTATTTCATCTCTTTCATCCTGTAAAGAAAACATTTCTTCATCTGTTTTTTTACTAGCTTGTTCATCTTCATCAAGTTCTAAATACTTGCTGTATAATAATTCCAGTTCTTGTTTCACCGATAATACACTGGTTAGTTTTTGTTTTGCAGTTAGGACAATCTTTGTCTCATCATCGGAAGTTGATGACGCATCAATGAACTTCTTGATGTTCGTTAGTTTGGTTTTGATGGCACCTCGTGCCCGATTTAAATCCTTAATGGTTGCTGTTTTTGTAGTGGATTTCGCATCCATATTTGCTGATTTTCTCCGGTCGCTGGGACCAAAATGGAGAGGTATGAAATCAATACGACGGACCTCTTAAAGAATTATTTATTTTGTTGTCCGCTTAAATGGGACCTTTACAATTTATCCGCTATGGGACATAGTTATTAGAGAATTTGCTCCGCTTAATCGGGAGATTACTCCGCTTAATGGGAGATTGATGTTTACAGTATGAAAGCTTGTAGCTTACTGAATAGTTTTACATTTGCCAGTAGGTGGCGCTGTTCATGTGGGCGGGGCACATGACGTTGATCTTAACACAATTATTTGAAATTCGAAAATAAGAAAATTGCTTGAAATTCGAAAATATGTATAAAATGACCAAGATGAGAAGGATTCCTAACTCGTACAAGAATTCCTTTTTGAAAATCTATTTATTGAAATAATTCTTGTGTCATAATTTCGAAATTTTGGATTTTTTTTTTTTTTTTCATTTTTTCAACGAAAAAAATTAAAAGTTATCAAAGTATTTTGATGAAATTATTTGCAGTATTAGATTGATATAATACAATTACCTTGCAAATTTCAAAATAATATCTCAAAAATTTGGAAATTTTGGTTTCAGTGTCCATTGCATTCTAAAAATTTTCAACCTTATTGTAAACATTTTTGATTTTGTTATTTACACGAAATCCTTTTCTAAATTATGTATTGTTCCGTTTTATTTCTCTGCTACAGGGTTTCACATAACCTTTAAATCCTTTTTTTTAACTTTTTTTATTCTATTATCTACACAAGCTATCTACAAAACCGTTGGTTTCTTGTTTAGCTTTCATTCCCAAAGCTGTGACCTTAATAAAAATCCTTTCCACATTTCATATCTGTCCTTCACTCATATGTGTATAATTAGCGTAAAGATATGAATGCGTTATTATCTTTTATGCACGACTAACGCATTCTGATTCAAATGCCCATATAGAATATAAACACCGGAAAAAACTGGAAACATTTACAACCTTAGCCATTTCTGCGCATTCCGATGATGATTAGGTGTGTGCCGAAAGTGGCATTACTCCGGTAAAAAGCTTATTGTTAAAAAGATTTAAAAAAATATAACTTAAATAGCTATCAAAAGACTCACTATTCAAACATAACTTTCCTATGCATATGTACAAGATGCAAAAGGAGCTAAAGGCAGTCCCCCCCCCCCCAAAAAAAATGTGACAAAAAAATAAACAGGCTTCCTTTAATAGAAAAAGTGAAGGAGGTTTAAAGGGTTCGAGCGGGAGAGCCTAAATAATATTCCATAGTAAAATTAAAATTAAAATGTAATTGGAAAATAATAAAATTAGTCAAAAATAGGCAGCTTAAAAGAAAAGACAGAAAAATTAAAGTAAGATTAAAATTAAAGCATAGAGAGAAAGAAAAATAAAAGAATCAGAAAAATAAATAAATGGAAAAATAAAATGTGAATAAATAATAAAATATAAATAAATAATATAAATAAAGAAATAAATATAAATAAATAAAGAAAGAAAGAATTGTAAATAAATAAGGAAATGACTATAAATAAATAAAGAAATACATATAAATAAATATATATAAATAAACATGAACAATAAAGAATATACATTGGCTCAACCTAAGTTACAATCCATTCATTATCCGGAATAAAAAGCTAGATAAAAAGTTCGTTTTGCATTTTTTTTCTTATATTCACCGAATATTGCCCACTTTTAGTCTGAATTCTTAGTGAATTTCTCTGCGCATACTTTGAAGAAAGGCAATGGTAAAATCCATTTAAAGTTTGAAAAGGTTAAAAAACATTTAGACTTGAAGTACTAAAAGGAATTGCATTATCACAAGGTATAACCAAGAAAAAAGTACTTCTTTTGTCGCAAAAACAGAAAAAAAAAATTCAGAGCAAAAATTTGTCTATTTAGGAGATACCAGGATAAATTATTATTTCTGCGTATATCTAAACAACATCCCATTCTTCCAATTCTTATCGCTCTTATCAGACGTAAAAATATCTGCGAGAAAACAACCAAATAAACTCCCGCAGTTATTAATTTTCAGGAAAATTCCCAGGTCTCCCTTTCCGTCAAAAGTGCGAGAAGAAAAATCTCCTTCTAGTCATAGTTGCCGGATGAACGATAACATGACGTGTCATGCAAGCTCCACTAGACAAGAACGTCGCCAAGTGTTAATGAAGTCCTTTTCATGCATATCATATTCTATATTTACTACGGAAATGAAACGCAACCATGTGGCAGAAAAGGCCCTGCTCTTTTTTTTCTCACTATTCCTGAAGAAATAACAACTCTGTCTCCCGCTTAGGCTCGCTAATACTTTAATTAAGCGTGAATAGCTCCATAATGAAATTTCTGAAAAGTTCGTTCCGATAGAAGAGAGTAAAAAGTTCGCCTAGTAAAAGAATACTAACTGGCTTATAACGACTGACTGGTCTTTTATTGGGGAAGATCTTGTAAGTTTTTCAAGCCTCACTTGTTGTTTGGCAAGACTCTGAAAAGGTGGTACATACTTCTCGTATCCATGTGGACGGCTCTCAGTCAATTAGCCTCTTTAGTCAGCACTTAAACATCAAAGTGGTAGAGACGCAGCTTGTTATACACATAAATTTTATGCTTCATACACCGGTCTTGAAAACGTTGATTAAATTTGTTGGTACTTCATGAATTAAGAGCTTTATTGTATCAATTTAAAAGCTTCTTCTTTTGTTCTGCAAGTACATTAATAAGTGGAAGCTATAGCATCTCTGATATTCATTTTCTTCATTACTGACTTCGTATTGAATATGATTATGATAAAAAAAGAAAGAAAGAATTCAAATGGACAGTTTTGTCAACATTAATTTCTAAGTGGTGAATCTTCTGATAAGAGTCCTCCCTAGAAATTCACATCATTGTTCAGAATGGTTTGTTTAAGATTATTGAGAATGGCATGTACGAGATTATTGAGAATGACTTGTATGAGATTATTGAGAATGGCTTGTATGAGATTATTGAGAATGACTTGTATGAGATTATTCAGAATGGTTTGTTGTTGATTTATTCAAAGAAAATAAAAAATAATAATTGGCATAAAGGAAAACAGTATTAAAACTTTGCATAAATGGTGCATAAGTTTTATGCACTATATACCGTTGAAAGATATCTTGAAAACGTTGATTAAATTTGTTGGTACTTCATGAATTGAGAGTTTTATTGTATCAATTTGAAAGCTTCTTCTTCTGTTCTCCAAGTCCATTAATAAGTGAAAGCTACAGCAATTTGTGTCAGAGCATCTCTGGCATTCATTTTCTTCCTTACTGACATCGTATTTAATAGGAGTATGATAAAAAAAGAAATAATTAATTAAAACGGAAAATTTTGTCAACATTAATTTCTAAGAGGTGCATCTTCTGATATGAGTCCTCACTAGAAATTCACTTCGTTGTTCTGAATGGCTTGTATGAGATTATTCAGAATGGCTTGTATGAGATTATTTAGAATGGTTTGTATGAGATTATTTAGAATGGCTTGTATGAGATTATTCAGAATGGCTTGTATGAGATTATTCAGAATGGCTTGTATGAGATTATTCAGAATGGCTTGTATGAGATTATTCAGAATGGCTTGTTGTCGATTTATACAAAGAAAATGGAGAATAATAATTGGCATAAAAGAAAGTATAAAAACATTTTGATATATAAGCGGTTACAAAAAGATTGAGTAAATGAAGGTGCGTACTAATATTTCAGTAATGAGCATTCAAAATGAAAGCGCATAGTTATTTTGAGCGAGAATGTAGCTTATTCTACATTCTCTAATAGTGTCTTTGGACATAAAATTTTCACTTTTTAAAAAATTCATTTTAAATATTTTATTTATGTATCAATAAAAGATAATAAAAAATCCTATTTGATGTAGAAAAATGTGAACAAAAAATCAGTATGATTTAATCAATTTTAAAGGTTTAAAATATATTTTTCTCGATTGCTTGTTTGTTTATCTTTCCGTTTTTTGTATTCCTTATCTTCATTTATAAAGATTTACTCAACTGCTATAGATCGATAAAAATAAGATAATCAAACTTAAAACTGATGCAATGTAGAGGTAATTTGAACATAATTTTAATTTTCCTTAAATTTTTTTAACATTAATTATAATTTCTTTATATAAATTAAAATTCCAGGTTCACGAAACTTTTTAGTAAAAAAAAAAACCTATTTTACCATCTGTACGTAAGAAGGTTCTGCATTTGGGACTATATCATCTTCTTTTAACAAATTATGGAACGTAGCAAATATTACAAAATCTAAATTACGTTACAATTCTAAAAGAGTACACAAATCTAATATATAAAAAAGGATTTTATCTGTTCACATTTTAAATACTGTCTTGTCGTTCATCCTATTTCTGTAAAACATTGCCAAATTATTGATTTATTGCACTTAATATTATTTTTTCAACGGCAGCAGCGCGCCGGATACCAGCTAGTTAAATTTTATTAAATTAAGAAACATGTTAAAGGGCACTGCATCCTTACGAATTGATAAATTAAATTAGACTTCATAAACGCTTGTAAATCTCATTAAAAATTAAATTAAACAAGTGGTTTAAGTTGTGTAATTGAAAATCAAGCAAAACAATGTTATTCAATCCAAAATGAAGTTCAAAATTTTCCGCGAAACTAGAGACAATCAAAAGAACTGAAATTTGTTATCTTTGCCTTTTCATTGCTAAATAAATATTACATTTTAATCTATTAAAACGATGAAAGTAATTCAATTTCAAATAGATTTCATTCAAAATGTTTCATTAACACCATATTGCGTATCAAAGAAGTGCGTATCTTCAAAGAGTTATTATACAACAACACATTATTTTAGAAGGGAAATATACACATTGATTTCCCCCTTCGAAATTGCAGCAGTTAAATAAACATTTACTTACCCTAAATAAAGTTAATTTCCAATTTAATTCAACGTTTGATTTTAAATTAGAAAGGTAGATCACTAAAAATTATTTACGCCAAGTAATTTCGAGATGTTATACGTTGTCCATTTCATTAAAATGAGCTGCTTAAACTATTATTTATTTTGAGCCTCTTTAAACAGATTGTATGAAGAACGTGGAATTATATGCGATGACGCGTTAAACTTTATATGTAATATCTCGAATAAATTTTAACACCTTGAATATATTTTCAACAAGGTTATGTAATGACGTTTGTCAGTTTAATACCAATGAAATAAATTTGATTAAATTGAAGTAATCCTATTACAGAGAACTAACCTTTTGGTAATTAGATTTTCAAATGAATGAATAATTATTTATGTCAACGGATTGTGATGTAATTACAAAAATTTCATTTATATTCAAATCCTATCCACAAATTAAATAAAACACGAGCAAGAATAATGATAGGAAATGAGAAGGAATTTATTATCCTATCATCCACATTTGTTATTTACAAGATAAAAAATTTAATACTTATTTAGATGCAGTTGAAAGAATGGAATGCAGTCGTCTCAAAACATCTGAAATTGATCTGAAAACTATACAATAATTCATAGTTCATTCCCTTTCCCCCTTTTCCCTTTCTTATTTCATTGTTAAAGGGAATGGATACAAATAAATTACATTCTTCTAGAATGAAAGAGTTAGTATGATTTTCTCTCGATCACATAAAATAATGAAAAATATTC
>JAPMOQ010031569.1:1062554-1077619 GCA_026543055.1 Argiope trifasciata
GAACAAATAATAAAGAATAACGAATTTAATAGCTAAAATCCTTTTTTTTTCATTTCATAAAGTATTTATAAAAAGATGTGAAGAAAAAAATTGTAAGTGCAACAATATTGTTTTACATAGGATTACCAGAATGAATGTCCAATCCTTTGTTGAATTTTTTTGCCCCTCAATTGTTATTTTACATTCACTTGTGAATTCGTGAGTATTTACACAACCCTAATAGCACACATACATTGTACAGTATTGTATGATATTGAACAATATTCTTAAAATTGTATAATACTGTTAAATATTAAATTATACAATATAATATCGCATAATATTGTATAATATTGTGGAACAGGACGTGCTACCTGAGAAATAAATGTTGGTGAATATTTACATAACTGAAAAGATTTCTTGATGCTCAAGGTATTCAACTACATTAAAAACATTGGTTATCGAGCACAATTTCGAAGTTTTTTTTTTATTGTTATTTCTTGTAATTCAGACTTTCCTCTTTCCAAAACAGTTTATCTTTTGTAGGAAAAGTATGGCATGACTTATCACCTAGGGTAATGTTAAGCAAAACATATTTTTCAGCTAAAAATTGTCTTTAACTTCAATTTTCTCAAAACTCTAATGTTCATAAAAATCTCCACCGTTATCATGGTATCTCAAAAACTATTAGAGGTATTTACATGAAAATTTCAACGTGTGTTTTAAATAATATGGGAAATGAAATGACTATACGTTTTATTGCTGATTAAATACTTTTTTAATTTATAGGTGTTTTTAACAAAATTAAGTTGTGAATTTATGAAAAGAATGCACATATACGAATATTTTCACCCATAACTTTTTTTCATCTCAAGAATTTTCTTAGATTTTGGTTTATTTCATTCATAATTATATTAAATAGCTTGTGTACAAAGAAAAATAGGATTGCTGCATTACAATTGCGTGTAGATTGTGAACCGTTTTGGTTAAATTTCGTTAAAGCTTGCTACATATTATCCTATTTCTCAAAACATATATTTTCAAATAATTTTGCTGTATTCATGGTATTTTGTATTATAATTAACAATACATCTTAATACCATGGTTTAAAATAGTTTTTAAAGAATCCAATTTTTCAAAAAAATTCGTTCGAACTTAGTCGGATACGTAAGCTTCAGAAAATGAATTTGAATGAGATTATTTCAAGAAAAACTAATTATAAAATGCCAAATTTAATACATAAATCCTTTTTTTTTTTCCTTTTTTCCATAGGAAGCCGATATGGCCATTGCACCTCTTACTATAACTTCCGCAAGAGAAAGAGTCATAGATTTCACCAAGCCTTTCATGTCGCTTGGCATCAGTATTATGATAAAAAAGCCAATGAAAAAGAAACCCGGAGTTTTTTCCTTCATGAATCCACTTTCGAAAGAAATCTGGATGTGCATCATCTTCGCTTATGTTGGAGTCTCTGTAGTTCTGTTTCTGGTGAGTCGCTTCTCTCCCCATGAATGGCGATATGAAGATTCATTCATTGGCCCATCTATGGCAAATGATTTTTCACTCTACAACAGTCTATGGTTCTCGCTAGGAGCTTTCATGCAACAAGGATGCGATATTTGCCCAAGGTAGGTTCCTTTCAGAGAAAGAAAAATATTTTTTTGATATTTAAATAAGCGTGTAAAAGTATGCATACAGTAAAAACTCCTTATTCGCCCTTCCTTCATTCGCGTTTTCACTATTCGCGGATTAAAAAAATGCTACCCAATACCTATATTCGCGGCTCAAAAACTCTTTATTCACGGAACCAATAAGTACATACATAATGATAAAAGGATTCCAATAGATATCCAACCCAAAATCCTTTGTAAATGCCGTCTAATGGACTAATAAAAAAAGTAAAATAGATCTTATTACAACTTTGTCTAAAGTATGTTGTTAAATGCAAACTGCAAACATAGCCGAAATCGTGAATGGAATAGGACGAGATGGGTTCAAACAGATAGAATCCAGTGACATTCAGGAATTGCTTGAATCGCAAGATGAAGGTTAAACTAAAAGTGACTTTGAGGAAATGTTAAATTTACAACCCATTAGGTTTAGTTTAGTTTAGTTATATTAACGTCCCGTTTTAAAGCAACACGAGGGCTATTTTGGGACGGACCTCGTCATTTGAACCACGGTCAGATGACGAGGACGACACTTGAAGTGGCACCCCCTTCTCCACACCACACCACACCAGCAGGAGGACGTTTGGCCTGACAGATTTAACGTGCAAGAGACCCCCTCACACGACGGATCTTCGGTGGAATCGAGTCTCGAACCTGAAATCCTCCGGTTCCGAAGCCGGGACCTTACCACCAGGCCACCGCGGCCCGCCACAACCCATTGAAAAAGAGGCTTCAATAAGCACTGGAAACGTGACATTTAATTTGAAAAATCTTAGTGAATGGTAAATGAGCTTTGCGATATCTTTATGAACATTGATCCGTCTATTTAACGAAGTCTTATTTTTAAGAGGCAAATTGCTAATGCGACTGCTGCGTATCAATCTGAATTGAAGGAACTTTTAAAAACAGCCGAGCAAGAGAAAATGACAAAATTCTTCAAACCATTGCCCAAGCCTTAAGATAATTAATAAAAATGTACAAAACCTTTAAATAAATTGATTTTTTGTATATTAGTTTTTTTATTTTATTTTGTCACCTAGGAACGATCCCCTATAATCTCTTATAAATGACCATTCCGTCTTCACGGTTTCTGTATTCGCGGCATATTTATGGAACATATACCCCGCGAATAAAGAGCTTTTACTGTATTATATACCTGCTTGAAGAAATTGAAATGAAAAGATAGAAAGGTATTTGAATTACATAAATTAATAGTGTGTCGAAATTTCGGATAAATAATTAATAACAAATAATAATTATTTAAACATTTAGTGCATGATCTTTAAATATTATGTAAAATATTTGTTGAAAACTTATTATTTAAATACGCGCTTTACGTATTCCAATTCACCAAATCACTTGAAAATTATATCTTCGGTAACATGAAATGCTGTTGCATAAAACGTGAATACTGCAATAAAGTCAAATAAAATGAATAAAATGCAAAATGTAAGAGATCAAGATATTTCTGTTTTATTGATTTCTGTTACTCTAGGCAGCACAAATATCCTGGTGGTTAAAGTGGATTTATAACAACATGAGAGATAAGATATATAGCTATCTGAGATCCCTCATTCTAATAATGATGATATCGAACTAGTTTTACTTATTTCTGTTACTATAGGCAGTACAAATATCTTGAAGATTAAAGTGTATTTAAAGCAACATGAGATATAAGATTTACAGCTATCTGAGATCGCTAATTCTAATCATGATGATATCGAACGAGCAGCGAAAGGTTTTCTCATAATATTCTTCAAAACTATAAAAAAAGGATACAAAACTAAATTAGACCAAGAAAGTGAAATTTATATCTTCTACAAGTTGGCTTTCCGTAGAAGCTGCATACACACACTTCAACTGCACATCCCAATAAGCGCAATCTTGGCAAGAATATTATTTTGTCTTACGGACCTGGAAAAGGAAATCAGTGAAGAAGTTATTAATGCCTCGATATGTCAGTTTTATTAAATGATTAGACCAAGAAAGTACAACTTATATCTTTTGCAAGTTGGCTTTCCGTACAAACTGCATAAGAATATCAACTGCACATCCGAATACGTGCAAACATGGCAAGAGTATTATTTTGTCTTACGGACCTGGAAAAGGAAATCAGTGAAGAAGTTATTAATGCTTCGATATGTCAGTTTTATTAAATGATTAGACCAAGAAAGTACAACTTGTATCTTTTGCAAGTTGGCTTTCCGTACAAACTGCATACACACACTTCAACTGCACATCCGAATACGTGCAAACATGGCAAGAGTATTATTTTGTCTTACGGACCTGGAAAAGGAAATCAGTGAAGAAGTTATTAATGCCTCGATATGTCAGTTTTATTAAAAGATTAGACCAAGAAAGTACAACTTGATCTTTTGCAAGTTGGCTTTCCGTACAAACTGCATACACACACTTCAACTGCACATCCGAATACGTGCAAACATGGCAAGAATATTATTTGGTCTTACGGACTTGGAAATGGAAATCAGTGAAGAGGTTATTAATGCCTCGATATGTCAGTTTTATTAAACGAGTTTATTAATGCCTCTGTATGTCAGTTTTATTAAACGAGTTATTAATGCCTCTATATGTCAGTTTTATTGAACGATTAGATCAAGAAAGTACAACTTATATCTTCTGCAAGTTGGCTTTCTGTACAAACTGCATACACACACTTCAACTGTACATCCCAATACGTGCAAACATGGCAAGAATATTATTTGGTCTTATGGACGTGGCAAAGAAAATCCGTGAAGAAGTAATTGATGTCTCCGAATGCTATTGAAACATCAGCACAAGTTGAATTTAAATTATTACTTGTGGAAGCAATGAACTTTGTGTAAAGAAATTTGCGAAAGTCTTATTTCCGTTCCACTAGTACAAACGAGAGCTTCCGAAGATAAATTTGCTCATATACCGAAGTAATTAAATTATTTTACCTTATCTCGACAAAATTAATTTCAATGATTGCAACACTTTTAAATAAAATAATTTCCTTTCAAATGTAACTTAGATATTCTTTCCTACTTTTAACAATTTCAGATCGTTGTTTGTAAAACACTTCCACACTTTTGACTAAAAGAAGTTTATATATATATATATATATATATATATATGTTTGATAGAGCAAGAGCTTTAAAAAGTATTGGTAATATTCTATTCCAAAAGGCAATGCACGTAATTAATAATAATAATAATAATAGAACAGGCCATATAGACAATTATAATATAAACGCCGATGAAGCAAACAAGTGAACAAGTATTGTTGCCCAATTTTTTACTGGTAGTATTTATTTTTTACATTTTAAATTTAGTAGTTTAGCAAAAGAATTATTTGATTGATTGGAATAAAAATATTATAGACAAAAATAAAATATTTTACTCAGATTTAAAAAGATTTTTAAGGAAATTTTTTCTCGACACTAACTGTAATCATATGTAATAACGGATAGAAAAATTGGTTTAAGATCTCTTAAAAATAAATATAAACGTCTTACTTTATAAAAAAGATATTAACCGTTACAAGGTCTGAATTTCTCCAAGATTTGAGGGGAAGTTCTATCGTTAACACTTCTCATTTTCTTGAGATCAACGGCTTACTTAACAAAAACTTTATAATTTTTTTCCGAATTTGTAATTTTTATTTTTATCTTACACCGTGGACTAATTGTGCATTAATAAATGTAACCTTTTGAATAAATAAATATTAATTTCAATAAAAATTTTAATAATAATAATAATAATTGCAATGAAAATAATAATAATAATAATTGTAATGAAATTTGCAATAATTTATTTTTATCCTATACCAGATTTTTATTTTTATCTTATACCATGGACTAATTGTGCATTAATAAATGTAACATTTTGAATAAATAAATATTAATTCCAATGACAATTGTAATAATAATAATAATAATAATACTTGCAATGAAAATTGCAATAATTTATTTTTATCTTATGCCATACGTTTTTTTTTTTCTTATACTATGGACTAATTGTGTATTAATAAATGAAACATTTTGAATAAATAAATATTAATTCCAATGAAAATTGTAATAATAATAATAATAATAATAATAATTGCAATGAAAACTGTAATAATAATAACAATAATTGCGATGAAAATTGTAATAATAATAATAATAATCGCAATGAAAATTGCAATAATAATAATAATAATAATTGTAATGAAAATTGTAATAATAATAATAATAATAATAATAATAATAATAATCGTGGCTAAATAAACAAATGGAGCAACGACAGTTTTATGAAGCACTTTAAACAATGCAGTTAATTAAAATGAGAAATTTTTATTACAATTAGTTTCTATTTTCTTTATAATCTTGAGATTAACTTTTTTCAAAGCTACTGAAATTTAGCAATTTTAAAACAATATATAAATTTGATGTAATTAGTTGTCAACATATATTAAAGATTTAATGATAGCAAATTGCTGTATTTTTATTGAGAGTACACAAATATACAAACATTCAGTTCTCTAGTACATAAGAACGTGATTAAAATCCAATTATAAATTTCCATTTTGATAAACTTGAGTCAAGGCAATTTGAATAATGGCTTAAAAAACATGAAATACTAGATTAAAAAATGCTGCTTTGTATTTTAAGCCTAACTCTTTGTCGCATAATGACAAACTTTATTATTTGTTAAAGTTGCGAATTTATGGAAAAAATGTATATATACGTATGTTTTTACCCATAACTTCTTTGCATCTCAACATTTTTCTTAGATTTTGGTTCATTTTATTTTTCATTATATTCTACAACTTGCGTACAAAGAAAAATAGGGTTGCTGCAATACAGTTTTGTGTAGAGTGTTAACCATTTTGGTTAAATTTTACAAAAATTCATTACAGTTTTTACTAATTCTCGAAATGTATTATATTTTAAAATATTTTTTATTGTATTTATGTTGTTTATAACCCAAAATGCATCGAAAAATTATAAATAGTTTTTAAAACATCCACTTTCTCAAAATTTTTCCTTCGAACGTAATCGGATATCTACATAATTATTATTCCAACTTTACTAATTGTTCTGATTTGTAAGCATGAGTAATTATATGAATATACATTTTTACAACCAACTAACATAATAAAAACAATCAAGCAGTAGTATTTTTATAATTAAAGAAATATAATGAATTAGTTGTGATAAATATTATGATTAAATTAATGAAAATTTAATCCAACTTCCATTCACACAAATTAGTTTTTCATTTTTCTGTTAGTTTACTCATTTCTAACGAAACACATCTTATCCTCACGAAACTTCCTTTAATTCGAAGTCCTTCAAATAGAGAGACTCTCTTGGATTTTTTTAAGAATCCATTTTCATTCTCTCTTCATTCTTACTTTTTCTTCCTCTTATTTTTTTATGTCCTTTCTGGAAAAAAAGGTTAATTAGATTAAGCGCGTTTCTGTCGTTCACCCTATTTCAAAATCCCCCCCCCTCCCATTTTTCTTCTTTCTTTATTGCAATCGTTAAAAGCTAAAACGTGGAAAAACTGAAGAGAATTTCTAATTAAATTCAAGCTGAAGACTATGGATGTAGTCATAAGTTTTTGAATGTGTAGGAGCGCCATGTTGTAAGGTAATTAAAAGAGTTTAATAAAGAATTAAAAAACTTTATTCCGATCTTTTTTTTGTTAATTTGCGAAATGAATGTCGGTATGATAAAAAATAGCTCTTGAAGACAATTACTAAAATCAAACAAATGTTGGAATTTTTTCCACCTTCTAAATATGATAAACGAAGGAATTAAAAGATTAGAAGTTTTCTTTTAATTCCTTCGTTTATTATATTGCTTATAATATTCGATGATGAAGTATGTAAATTTAGTCACAATAGTTTGATAAAATTTACTACATTAAATTCTATGATGATTTATGCTTTATTATTATTTTTTTATAATGAATTTCTTACTTAGTATCGATCGAATCATTTACACATTTAAAGTAATTCAAAACTGGATCTAGTCATAAGTTTTTGAATGCGTAGGGGAGCCATGCTGTGAGGTAATTAAAAAGAGTTTAATAAAGAATTAAAAAACTTTATTCCGAACTTTTTTTTTGTTAATTTGCAAAATGAATGTCGGTATGGTAAAAAATAGCTCTTAAAGACAATTGCTAAAATCAAACAAATGTGGAATTTTTTCACCTTCTGAATATGATAAACGAAGGAATTAAAAGTTTTCTAATCTATGCTTATAATATTTGATGAAGAAATATGTAAAATCAGTCTCAATAATTTGATAGAATTAACTACAGTAAATTCTATGATGATTAATGCATTATTATTATTTTTTATAATGAATTTTTTGATTCGTATCAATCGAATCATTTATCCATTTAAAGCAATACAAAAATGGATGTAGTCATAAGTTTTGGAATGTGTGAGGGTGCCATGTTGGAAGGTAATTAAAAAGAGTTTAATAAAGAATAAAAAACCTTATTCCAAAATTTTTTTATTAAAAAATAATTTAAAAATTAAAGCAACGTACAACTTTTGAATATTACCTTATTTTTAATGGATTATTTTCATTGCAATTTTTGAATGAGGAATTTTATTCAAATAAAAATATCTCTAATTAGGTACATTTACCAGAAAAAGCAATCTATTATTTGAATTACTACACATTTAAGCGTGATTGCTGTAATTGCTCTGAAAATATTATTCTTCATTTAGAATTATAGGTTATTGAGAATTTAAAATCTACTTTAAGGTTGTGAAAATAAAATTAATTTATAAAGATTTAGAATTTTAGTTGTAGGCTAGTATCTTTCTTTAAAGAAATTTTAAAGAGAAAATTTGGATTTCTACAGACTGCCTGTTTTATTATTGGATTACAAATTAAAATATGAAAATTTAACATTTTTTTTATTTGCATATTAGAATTCATATTACATGATAATAAAATATTTTTAAAATACCTCATTTTATATTATTTAATATTTATTTATTTGCATACTAAAAATTCTTATTAATTGATAACAATATTTTTACTCAAGTTATTCATTTTATATTTACAGAATTAAAAAAAATTCGTTAGAAAAAATAATATCGTTTTATATAAAATTAATTCCCCTTAATTGAAGGTAACAAATGCTGAAAGATAAAAAAAAAATGACATAATATTGAATTAAGTCTAGAGATTGAAGTGACTGGGGCAAAAATTAATTAATTAAGATATTCATTCTTAATTTATTAAAAATAAAAATAGTAATCATCTGTCACAGAGCTATAATCAGCATTATGAGGAAATAAGCTTTTCTGTACCATGTGACTCGTAAATCTTATCAGATGAATACATGTGAAATAAATACTGTTTTTGCCTTAAGTATGAAATAATATTTCCTTTTTTTACAGATTGAAACAGTATTCAGCAATCTTCGCTAACTTTTCTTAAAATATCAATTACTTTATATTATTATAATTAGAATTATGAGGAAATAAGATATTTTGTACCATGTGACTAATAAATCTTATCAGATAAGTTACGGTGAAAATATGTGAAATAAATACCATTTTTGCCTTGCGTATGAAATAACATTTCTTTTTTTTTTTTTTTTTTGCTGATTGAAACAATAATCCGCAGTTATATTGTTTTTCCCAGCATTTCTTTTAAGTTCACAGAATGTCATAATTCTCTATTTAATAAAATACCAATTATTTCAAGTTGTTTTCATTGGCAATTTTTTTAAATTCACAGAATGTCTACATTCTCTGTTTGATCTTAAATGCAATACCAAAAGTGACTTCAAATGAAAATCGCTGAACTGTTTCCTATTTCGCTTGAATACAAACATAAAACTTGCTTACATTACAGCAATATCAAACATAAGAATAACAATATGCATATACATGCATAAGAATGCATATATAGGAACATTTTATAAAATGAGGCTCTGAGAATCAGATTGAACCAACCCACAATTTTCTGAAAATTGAGCTAGGCATCATGTTTTACTAGAATGAAAGTGGACCATTAGGCAAGCACTTTTGTGTGGTACAGAGCAACCAAAACTCTTTTGATTTACTCTGATTTTGAAAGAATACATGCTTTCTATTTTATTATTATGCCTTTTTCAGTTCTCCTATTTGAAATACGGTGTATGACCACTTTAGCTCGTATTGCTTGAAATTTAAAAGCTTTTTGAATAGAATTTTTATATTAAACCCGTATCTTTTTTCTCCTTTCCTTTCAGAAAAGAAATTAGAATCAAAATATGTTGATATAAATAAATGTACCGATTCTGAAATCTAACAGTAATTGAATTAAATAAATTATGAAATAGAAAAGTAGTGATAGAATAATGCCGCATTGAAAAGAAACATCGCTGACTCTGCATAGATGAATGGTTATGACTTTGGACTCATAGTCAATAGGTCATGTGTTCGAATCCTAGTAGACTTAAAATCTGTTTAAATATCTTTCCTTGATTTGTTTTTCATTTATTTCGTGTTCCAAAAGAATTTGGATCTTTCTTTAATTTACCAATTTCGTGTTCCAGAAGATTTTGAATCTTTCTTTAATTTATCAATTTCATGTTCCAGAAGAGTTTGGATCTTTCTTTAATTTACCAATTTCGTGTTCCAGAAGATTTTGAATCTTTCTTTAATTTACCAATTTCATGTTCCAGAAGATTTTGGATCTTTCTTTAATTTACCGATTTCGTGTTCCAGAAGATTTTGGATCTTTCTTTAATTTACCAGATTAGTGCTCTGGACTTTTCTTACTGTCTCCAGAAAGGTATTCTGGAACTTTCCCTACTTGTATAAAATCTTAATATCTCTCAATCACAGTGTTCTTAGCTCAGAGTTGAGCTAATAAATTGATTTAACTCTACTTCCTGTGTCTTCTTGAGTTCTATCTATGTGACAATATAACTTTGGTCAACGCAAAGAATAACAAGTTAAGGCTTTAATTAATTTATAATTTTTGTAACTATTTGGAAAAATAATCGTCTGTCCAGTTTATTTCCAGAAAATTTCTTCAGACTATATTTTTGATTCAAATTACTTAATTAAATTAATTATGAATGATTTAAATTAATTAGGAATTAATAAAGCTGTGGTAGAATATAACTTTGGTCAACGCAAATAATAACAAGTGAAATATCTTAATCAATTTGTAATTTTTGTAAATAGTTGGTAAAATAATCGGCTGTCCAGTTTATTTCTTTTTCTTTTACATTAAACAATTGTTGTTATTTAGTATCGTTGAAAATATAAATTGAGTGAAATTTTCTTTACAGCATCCAGAAAATTTCTTCTGACTTTTTTTAAATTCAAATTACTTATCGCGAACAATTAAAAATGATATAATTGCAAACTTTGGAATAAATAATTTCAGTAGCTATTACTTCATTCTTGTGGGAATTTTAATGTATAATTCTGATGCAACTTACTGTCTGATCAGCAACTTACTGTCTTTAGCAGTCGGCAGTGGCTGTCTAAAATCGCCTACCTCGGATGTCCTACAGGCTGTGGTTTAAAGCCTACATACTCTCTCATCCAATATTATTAACTTGCACTGGTGTAAAAGGATTCGCTGCCGTTGTTTTTGGTGATGCATGATGTTGAAGAATCTCTGCTGGCAAGATTAAGCGGAAATTTGAAAATTTAAAGTACAGTCCGGCCAACGTTAAGCGAAGTTGGAGCAAGGCTACAGCAAGAGCTATATTGGGGACCTTGCAGAGTTGGGTTACGAAAATGCCTGACTTACCTACACCAGTTGGGGTAACGCAAATGTTTTACTTTCCTACGCCAGTTGGGGTAACGCAATGCAGATTAGAAATTTTTGTTTCCTTTATTTTGTTTTATTTTAATTTAAAAGTGCTTCAGAACGAATCCGAAAGATCAATTTAGCAAAATTTGATTTTAAATACATCAAACACTAAGAAAATAAACAGAATAGTTTGAAATAAATGATCAAAACCACGTTAAGCCTAACCTCATTACTGTCAGGAAAATAACCTGGAGCCTTACTAATCTTCGATGGGATTTGGATTCAGCTTTTTGGGGCAAGAGTTAGTTTTTAATTGATAAAAAATTGACGACTCAATTAATCAGTATAAATAGAAGCCTATGTTCTATTCCAGATTATAATCTATCTCTGTGCTAAGTTTTATCCAATTCTATTTAGCCGTTCTGGCGCGATTGATGGACAAACATCCATCAATCCAATTTTTTACAGTTATAATAGTAGTATAGATTAAACGAAGTGTCATAGAAATTCACAGCAATATAATGTTTAAAAAAGCACATACTTTACGAGAGTCGCAGAATTCTTTATATTAATTGAGAATCAGATTATGAACTTTTGTTTCTTTATTACTTAATAATCTTAATAAAGTCCTTATCAGTTTGGAATGCTTACTCAAACGCTTTGCTAAATAAATCATGAAACATAAAATTTTCGAAACAATAGCTATTCAAGAGCAATGACTGAATATTTTAAATAATATCATTATTTTCAATAATATATAATGTGATGTAATAATTCAATGATGTAATTAATGTCATTATTTTCAATAATATATAATATGATATAATCATTCAATGGCGAAATTAATATCATTATTTTCAAAAATGTATAATGTGATATAATCATTCAATGTTGTAATTAATATCATTATTTTCAATAGTATATAATGTGATATAATCATTCAATGGTGTAATTTATATCATTATTTTCAATAATATATATTTTGATATAGTCATTCAATTATGTAAGTAATTTTAGATTTAAAAATATCACGATTAGATTTTATAATTAACAAATAATCCTTAAAACATTAAATGTGTGAGTTATTTGATGCTCCTGTGGAGTTATTACTTTAAAAAAATGCTCGATTTTATTTAATACGTAAAAACGAAATAGAGAAATTCACTTTTAACATGCAAATAGAGAAATAAAATTTACGGCAATGTAATACAATAGTATATTAGCACATATTTCACCAGACTCTAAGATTTACATAAAATATCCGAGCCTATCATGATATGATACTCAAATATGAGTTAAATAGATCTAAAAGTTCTCATCCCAATAATCATATACAATAATAATAATATTCAATTGCATCTTCTCATGATGCAATTAATTTTAGATTCAAAAACATCGTGATTACCTATTATAATTAAAAAGTAATGCTTAAAACATGAACTCCATGAATTATTTTATGTACCTGTGGGAATATTACTTTAAAAAAGTCGGTTTTATTTAAGACAACTCAAGACTTTATGCAAAAGATGAAACAGAAAAATTCTCTTTTAATATGCAGATAGAGAAATAAAATTTAAGGCAATGTAACACTCTAGTAGATTACCACATATTTCACCAGACTCGAAGATTTACTTAAAATATCCGAGCCTATGCTACTCAAATATATGTGTTATATGCTACTCAAATATGAGATAAATCATTCTAAAAGTTCCCATCTCACTAATCATATACAATAATAATAATATACAATTGCATTTTTTCATGATGCAATTAATTTAAGATTAAAAAATATCACGATTAGATTTGATAATTAAAAAATAATCAATAAAACATCAACTCTTTAAATTATTTGATGTTTTTGTGGAGTTATTACTTTAAAAAAAGTTTTCGGTTTTATCGACTACATTTGAAGAAAAAGTTTTGAAAAATTTGATTTTTGAAAAACTGTTTTTTGGTTTTTAGATGTATTATCAATTATAAACACTATAAATACAAAAACATTATTTGAGAATATAACATATTTTGAGAAATAGGAAAAGTTGTGGTAAATTTTCGTGAAATTGAACGAATACGGTTAACGCTCTACAAAAAATTGTAACGCAACAGCACTATTTTTCTTTGCACACAAGTTATAGAATATAATGGTGAATGAAATGAATCAAAATCTAAGAAACATATTGATATGCGAAGAAGTTACGGGGGAAAATATACATATATATGCATTTTTTCCATAAATTCGCAACTTAATTTTTCTAAAAGCACCTATAACAGATAAAGTATTTCACCAACAATAAAGCTTTTGGTTCATTTCATTGCCCACATTACTTAAAACACACGCTGAAATTCCTATATAAATAATTCTATTAGTTTTTGGGATATCATGTTAAGGGTGGATAATTTTTATGAAAATTAAAATTAAAGTGAAAGTCAAATTTTAGCTGAAAAATAAATTTTGCTTAAACTTTCTCTGGATAATAGGTTAGACCTTCCCTTTTTAAGAAAAAACAAACTGTTTTGGAAATAGAAAAGTCTGTATTACAAGAAATAACACTTTTTTAAAAAAAATCACCAGTGTGGTTGAATAACAGTGTACTTCATGTAAGAAATGAAATAATGATACTTCATGTAAAAAATGAAATAGAGAAATTCACTTTTAATATGCATGTAAAAAAAAATTACGGCAATGTAATACAATTGTAAATTTTGCACATATTTCGCCAGACTCGCAGATTTAGGAAAAATATCCGAGCCTATCATGATATGCTACTCAAATATGAGTTAAATCACTCTAAAGGTTCCCATCCATCATTTGACGCGGCAAATCTAAGCCAGGCTTGGCTGCCGCGAATGAGTGTATCCATCATGACATGATCAATAGTGAATGAAGTAATTTTTGCCATGATTGAAGTAGAGACTGTGCAATTAACTAATGAGCTAGGAGTATCCGTCCAGGCACGAGACACATTCCATTTGACGCCCAAGGAGGACAGAGGTCATTAATAAAAGTGACGGGCCTAAATGTTTCAGTGAATGGAAATAATTTCAGACGGATGTCATATTCATTGACTTTGGAGTCATCTACATTCACCCCGTGGTTTAATCAAATTTGGGATAATATTCTCGATTCGAAATTACTTCTAGCGTGTGGAGAGATTGAAGGCATTATTTCTTGTGCGGCTTGATGAGTAATTATAGTTGGGATAAAAAAGAGATTATTTTGGATTAGCTTGCAAAAAGGTAACTATAAATTTCACATGTACCATTTTAAGTATGTCGATTCGAAAGAATATTTTTAGTTTTATAGATAATAGTCAACTTTTCCTTTTTAGTAATTTTCTCGATATATATATATATATATATATATATTACTCATGACTTCCTTTTGGAATTTGTGGTAGCAATTTAAGACAATACTCAATGCAGAAACAGAAGAATAATAACAATTTATAATAAAAAAAGCTACATTTGTATTATTTAAAACCAAAACTCAGAATACTACAGATCATTTTCAAATTTAGTAACAATTAAGTAAAAATGATTGTAGTTGTTCAAAAAAGAACAATTTGAGAAGAAAAAATGCCAATGTTTGCTGTTAAATGCAAGTGTTTGTTTAATTATACTCTATCAATAATTCACTATTATACTCTATCAATAATTCACT
>JAPMOQ010031569.1:1077629-1106559 GCA_026543055.1 Argiope trifasciata
TTATACTCTATCAATAATTCACTATTATACTCTATCAATAATTCACTTACTCATGACTTCCTTTTGGATTTAGTGGTAGCAATTTAAGACAATACTCAATATAGAAATAAAAAAAATAATAAATACTCAATATGGAAATAGAAAAAATTAATAAATACTCAATATGGAAATAGAAAAAAATATTAATTTTAAGTAAAGAAGCCACAAAAAATTTCTATGAACGATGCTTAGAATGAATTAAAACATTAATTTTTAATTATTTAAAAACAAAACATAATCCAATCGATCATTTTCAAATGTAATAACAAATAAAAACGAGTGTTTTTATTTAATTGTTATTACATTTATTATTAATTTATACATTTATTACACATTATTCAAAATAGGAAATTTTGGCTGCTAAATTAATGTACTTTATAAACACCAGAGAGTAGAAAAATAAAGAATATGTATGGATATCAGAATTGGTAGAGGGTTTAGTGGGATAGACTTGGTCGAAATACTTAGTGTAATAGTCTGCAAAAAAATCACTTAGATGTTCTATTATAGTTGATTACGGGACACGAAGCATGAAACTGCTGGGAGTTATAAATTATAAAGAGAATCAGGTGGCATTGATTAAAAAACAAGAAAGAATTGCAAGCATATCAAAAAACGGAATTCCAGAAAATAAAATTCGCCATTTTTTTGAACTTGTGGAAATATGATTTTTTTTTTTTCGAAGCAGATAAAAAATTTATCCACTTTTGTACAGATTACTGCTTAGACCATTTTCTCTGCTCCTGACTATTTAAGGACATTTTTTTATACTCATAAAAATTATTTTATTCCCTTTAAAAATAACTTTTTGCTCAAATAATGAAGAAAGAAAAATAAAGGGATGTCCTTTTAGAGAACTTAAAATATTTAAGAATTTGATGCTAGTACCTTAAATAATTAGTTAGTGAGAAGATGTTGGGAGATGATAAAATTATCCTCTTATTTAATACTTGAAATACATTAAATTCAGTAAGAGAGCATGAATATCAGATATACATTAATTTTCCAATCGTTTTTTTAATTCATGAAAAATAATTATACATAGCTTAAATGTTAAAAATAAAAATTATTCTTTTATATAATACTTCAAATACCTTAAATTCAAAAAGAGAGCATGAATATCAGATATACATCAGTTTCCAGTTCATTTTTTTTAATTGATGAAAAATAATTATACATAGCGTAAAAGTCAAAAATAAAAATTAGGAGGATAATTTTGGGAGATGATAAAATTATTCTTTTATTTAATTCTTCAAATACCTTTAATTCAATACGATAGCATGAATATCAGATATACATCAATTTCCGCCTCGGTTTTTTAATTGATGAAAAGTAATTATACATAGCTTAAAAAATAAAAATTAGGAGGATAATTTTAGGAGATGATAAAATTATTATTTTATTTAATACTCCAAATACCTTAAATTCAATAAGAGAGCCTGAATATCAGATATACCTCAATTTCCTTCTCGTTTCTTAATTGATGAAAAATATTTATGCATAGCTTAAATATAGAAAATAAAAATAATGAGGAAAATTTTAATAAGAAATTAAAATTTTATTTAATTCTTTTCTTTTTCTTTGCTAGGATCTTTTAAATTTATTATTAAGAAAAGTTCAACTTTTTTCTTACAGACTCCAATATAAATTATATAAGATATATCAAGTTCAGAGCGTATGGCATGTGATGTGATATATTTTATTCTTTCATATAGTGTAAAGCTTTACAGATATTTTGGCTTTACAGAAAATCTTGAGACTTGAATCGTGATCAAGCAATTGTCAAATCTCAAAATGCATGCAAGTAGTCACTATTTATATAAAGTAATAACAATTTATTTAAATTAACTTGGTTTAAAGAAAACAAAGTTGCTTTTCTACACAAACTGTTTTTATGCAACTATTGGGTTGTTCGGAAAGTCATTTCGTTTTTTTTTTTGGTCAAAATGAAAAGAAATTTTCGTTTAATGAATAAATTATTTATTAAATTATAAAATTGCCATTCTGGTCTAATACCTTTTGCCATATTTTTGGTAGTAACATGATTACACGCTCATAAAAGTTTTGGTCTTTGCTGTAAAAAAAACTGATCGAGGTGGTTTTTGGCCTCCTCATTTGAAGGAAAAATTTTGCAAATCAGTTCTGGTACTGATGTACTGTTAACACATCTTCTCCACACATTTTGGCTAATTTATTTCTGGCTTGACAGCATTTTTACCTTTTATATAGCAAAAAAGAAAAAAAATGACGAAAATGTTGTTTATTGCTCTCCATATTTAAAAGGGCACCATCCAAAAACTACTGCGAAGAATCAGCTGCACTTTTCCACACTCAAGCCTTGCTATATCAGCTCTTAAAACATAAAATGATTTTGCGGTTTAAGAATGAAATTGGGTGCGAAAAATACAATTAAATCCTCTGTCGGGAAAAAACGAAATTACTTTCCGAACAACCTAATATATATGAGTTTTAGCAAAAATTCTCATAAAGGTATAATATCTAATCATTGAAATACGTACATTCGTAATATTTCATTTACGAATATACATACTTGATATCCTGTAAGCATCAAGTTGTTAAGAAAAAAGGAAATGATATGAAATTAGTCATTTTATTTATTCATAAAAATAATCAATGACGCTTTACATTTAATCAAAAATAATCAATGAAGGTTAACATTTATATTCTCTGGTATAATTCATAGAAGAGAAAAGAAGGCTGTGGAATTTTTTTATTTGTGAAATAATTCACCAATCATGTAATCATTTTACGAATATTTCGCAATCAAATAAGTTGATTCCGGTTAATCGGACCACATCGGGAAGCGATCATTTTTGTCCTAATAACCGGCTGGTCCGATTACACGAACATGCCCTATGCTACAAGACGAGACGTGCTATACGTAGCATATTAAAATGTCATTATGACCTTTACTGTGCGGCACACGCGTATGGCGAACATACAAAAAATAACGACTGTTGCTTATGAACTTTATTCATTGAAAAATAAATTTACAAACTAATTCTTCGAAACGATCTACACAGCATGCGAAGCACAATAAAAAAAAGTTCTTATCAAATTCCAGTCAACGTTTGAAGAACTTATCTAGTGTGATCTGACGCGTGCTTTTGACGGACTGCACTTGAACAAAATCACTACAAACATCTAACGCAGCAATGGGACTGCCTTCATTTCCCTCCTGCATGAAATAGCGACGTAAAGTTTCATTGCATTTCCTGGCATCCTGTGTTGCCATTTGCACCAACTCATTAGGTGCGTCATCATCACTTTCCTGGTCTTCCGATGCTGTAGTGTCTTTTGCTGTTATTCGAGCAACAATATCAGCGTCGTAATCTTCATTTTCATCGTAGCATTGAAGCTCGTTGTCGATGGATAGAAATTCTTCTTAATTTTCGACCTGTTGAAGTTCCACATTTCCCTCACCATTTTCACTTTCAATCAGCATGTCCACATCACCTCCAAGACCAAATGCTTAAAGCCACAGTGAGAAATACAGTTCTGAATTGTCTCACTGCTTATATTTCGACAGCTATCGGCCAAAAATGTAACTGCTTGTAAGATGTTGACCTTTGCACTGACTTTTTTGGCTGTTGATGATGATGAGGTCAGCAAACTTTCTTCAATTGCTTCAATGACGTATTAACCAACCTTTCACCATAAAAGGTCTTCAAATTTTTTATGATGCCCATGTCCATTGGCTGTACCAAAGCTGTGGTCCTGTGAGGTTGAAATTCCAGGTGGATGTTTTTTCCAGGCATTTTGGCAGGGGAGACAAGACACGCACAGTTCACTGACTAAAGTGTTCCGAAGATAGTGGTTTACGTGGGATTTCATTTCACCGAAAAGCGTAGAAGCAGTGGTTCCTCACTGGTGGCTACCTAGCTGAACGTTCTAAGAAACAAAGGGATGGCTCATCTCCCACTGGTTCTTTTCCCTTTCGGACTTCCTGCTATACACAGGCGACTTATGGCTTCTTTTTCATCTTCCCTGCCACATTCTTTGGTCCGTTTAAAAGGAATTTTGGTTCAAATAAGCGAATAATATTAGGCTTATGTGCATAGAATTTGTTTCGGTTCAATAAGATTCGGTCCGAATAAGTGGCTGGTCCGATTATCCGGTGGTCCAATTAACCGGAATTTACTGTATTTGCGTTTAGGATGTAATTTAGAACTAATATCTGCTTATATATATTAAAGGAATCACTGGCGAATTTACAAAGTCCCCATCGATGAGTATCCCCACAGTTAATGCGTTGTGGTGATATCTTAATTAGACAGATAACATCTACGAGAGATGAGCAAGCTTTTGTCCTGTGGTTATGTTATCGGCCTTCTAATTCAAAGGTCCCATGTTCTATTCTGAGCCAACATCTAATTTCCACAGTGTTATTCTCTACTTTGTTTATCTGTTGCTTCTTTATTACTTGTTATTTTAACTTAAGGTATCCTACTAATTCAGTTAATGTGTTATTCTCTACTTTAATTAAGTTATCTGTTGCTTCTTTATTATTTGTTATTTTCACTTAAGGTATCCGACTACGTCAAAAATACTGGTTCTCGACCACATTGGTGAAATATTATTTCTTGTAGTTCAGTCTTTTCTCTTTTCAAAACAGTTTATCTTTTCTAAGAAAAGGAAGGCACGAGTAAACTTACAAGAAAATTGTAAACAAATCATATTTGTCAGTTAAAATTTGTCTTCAACTTCAATTTTCTCAAAACTTATTTTTCCTAAAAATTCTACACCATTAACATGATATTTCAAAAATTAACACAGATATTTTCATAAAATTTTCAGTGTATGTTGTAAATAATATGGGCAATGAAATGAACCAAAAGTTTTATTCTTGGTGAAACACTTTTTAATTTGTAGGTGTGTTTTGAAAAATTAAGCTGTGAATTTAGGGAAAAAAAGGCACATATACGTGTATTTTTGCCCATAACTTCTTTGCATCTTAAAATGTATCTTAGATTTTGTTTCATTTCATTCATCATTGTATTCTATAACTTGTGTGCAAAGAAAAATAGTATTGCTGAATTGCAATTTTGTATAGAGTGTTAACCATTTTGGTTAAATTTCATTAAAAATTACAACAAATCTTCCTATTTCTCAAATTATATTATATTTTCAAATTTTTTTTTTGTATTTATAGTGTTTATAATTCGCAATACATCTAAAAATTGTAAAAAGTTTTTTTTTTAAATTCTAATTTTTCAAAAATTTCCCTTCGAACGTAGTCGGATACCTTAATTACCCTCAGATTTCAAGATAGATACATTTATTTATACCAACTTCATTGATTTCGAGATTAGAAGCTAAATTAATTTATTATTTGGATTCAGTTATCTTGAATCATTACTTTTTATTTTATTTGCTCTCACTATCGCTTTGACAATAAAAACCAATAAACGATAACACTTTGACTTATTGGTCTGAAAGTCTGACAGAAATCTATGTTTTTGGTTCTCGGTGGAAACCCTGGAAACTGAGTCAAGGTTAACCGAAATTCCTTCGAAATAATAAATTGAAAAAATAAGTACAGCCTTGAACAGAAATAAGAGCAATTATCTGTGTGAAATCGTGATATTATTATCTGTGTGAAATCGTGATTGTGAGTTTTTTTAAATGAGTAATTTATTTACTATACAATAGTGTATAGATATCTGCCATAATCCTTTAAGAATACTCCTGAACAACTGTTTTTTACAGATATTTTTACTAAATTTCCTTTATTCAAATCATTGTGTTTTTGAATCGTGCAATCCATCTATTTCTGAAACTTTCTAAAATAAGACAGAGTTCTATATAACTCTACAACGTTTTGTACGTTATAGTTTTAATGCTTGTTTAATATTATATCACAGTTTTTCAAAAGAAAATTTATATGTATTTTCATTATAATGTAAAACAGAAATCGAAGAAATGAAATTTCAATATATTCAGTATTAGATTTTGGGAAACGTATGTATGAAACACATTTCAATCCATTCTGTTTTTGCAGAATGTATAAACTTGATATTGCAATATCTTTTAATATCAAGCTATGATTACGACGTTATCAATGAAATTTCTGCCGAATTTTTGAAGAAAAGTTATAATTTTTTACTATTTTTTATACATTGTAGTTTTCATGCTTGTTTAATATTATATCATAATATTTAAAAATAAAATATGTATGTATTTTCATTATAATGTAAAACGGACGTCGAAGATATGAAATTTCACAATATTCGGTATTAGATTATGGGAAACGTATGTATGAAACAAATTTCAATTCATTCGGTTTTTGCAGAATGTATAAACTTGATACTGCAATGACTGGAGTGAATCTCTCTAAAATCAAGCTATGTTTACGATGTTATCACTGAAATTTCTCCCTAATTTTTGCAGAAAAGTTATTATTTTTTTGCCATTTTTCTACATTGTAATTTTAATGCTTGTTTAATCTTGTATCACGATTTTTCAAAAGAAAATTTATATATTTTTTCATTATAATGTAAAACAGACTTTGGAGAAATAAAATTTCACAATTTTCAGTATTAGATTATGGGAAACGTTTGTATGAAACACATTTCAATCCATTCTGTTTTTGCAGAATGTATAAACTTGATATTGCAATGCCTGGAGCGGATCTTCTTAGTGAAAGTTCAATATATATAGCTCTAAATGTTTTTTTTGTTCTTTGTAGTTTCAATGCTTGTTTAATATTATATCACAATTTTTAAAAAGAAAATATGATTGTACTTTCATTATTATGTAAAACGGACATCAGAGAAATGAAATTTCACAATATTCGGTATTAGATTATGGGAAACGTCTGTATAAAACACATTTCAATCCCTTCTGTTTTTGCAGAATGCATAAACTTGATACTGCAATGACTGGAGTGGATATCCATAATATCAAGCTATTTTTACGATGTTATCAATGAAATTTCTCCCGAATTTTTGTAGAAAAGTTATAATTTTTTACCAGTTTTTTACATTGTAGTTTTAATTCGTGTTTAATATTATATCACAATTTTTCAAAAGAAAAATTAAAAATGTTTTCACTTTAATGTAAAACAGACATCGAAGAAATGAGATTTCACTATTTCCAGTACAAGATTATGGGAAACGTATGTAAGAAACACATTTCAATCCATTCTGTTTTTGCAGAAGGTATAAACTTGATACTGCAGTGACTGGAGTGGATCTCTCTAATATCAAGCTATGTTTACGATGTTATCAATGAAATTTCCCCTAAGTTTTGCAGAAAAGTTATAATATTTTAACATTTTTTATACATTGTAGTTTTAATGCTTGTTTAATATTATATTCCAATACTTAAAAATAAAATATGTATGTATTTTCATTATAATGTAAAACGGACGTCGGAGAAATGAAATTTCACAATATTCAGTATTAGTTTATGGGAAACGTATGTATAAAACACATTTCAATCCATTCTGTTTTTGCAGATTGTATAAACTTGATACTGCAATGACTGGAGTGGATCTCTCTAAAATCAAGCTATGTTTACGATGTTATCACTGAAATTTCTACCGAATTTTGTGCAGAAAAAGTTATGAAATAACTTCTGCAAGAACCCCAACTTCCTCCTTCAAATTTCTAGTGCTTGTTACTGATGGAAAACGAACTCACAAGAAAGCAAAACAAATTCCTGACACGTGGATGGATATTTTGATTTTCTTTTCCGCTTTGCACGAACACCTTTGTGGATGGGAAACTCAATTTGTGAATCGGCCCCGTAAAAAAAATCAACACAGGAAATACCTAAAAAAAGTGCATGAAATGAAAAATGTTTCTTTTTGGAATGCTGAGATATGTATTCGTGGTAGAGAGAAATAGAAGCGTAGTTGCTACGCTGAAATGGATTCGTACTTCTTCCTTGGGACATTAGACATCAAATTGTTCTGAATCTGCCATTTTCACCCACATAATTCGCAATTATACTGCCTACAAAGTCTTTTTTTTTCAGAAAATGCAATATTGATTTGTTGAATTGCGAGTTCGGTAAACTATTGGTTGTTTTTTTTCGGTTTCCTAGGGGAGCGAAAAAATAAATAAATGCAATCCTCAATTTAATGTCGTATATCCTTTATCCTGAAAGAGCAGTCTGGAAATGGATCATTTAGAGCTCGGATTGGTAATGTTTTTCAAGCTCTGAAAATGCAGATTATTTATAGAATTATTGATTGTTAAAAAAGTATACTATCCGAAACAATATTTTAATGAGCCTGAGAATTAGAGATATCTAAAAACCAATCATTTTTTTTTAATACTGAAAATAGCAGATATTACAGTGAAAAAATTCTACTCATACAATACTCATTACTCATACAATATTAAGTTTAAATAATATTTATGTTAAACAATATTACTCATACAATATTAAGTTTAAACAATATTACTTATACAATATTAAGTTTAAACAATATTTCTTATACAATATTAAGTTTAAACAATGTTTATGTTAAACAATATTACTCATACAATATTAAGTTTAAACAATATTTTTGCCTAACAATATTACTCATACAATATTAAGTTTAAACAATATTTTTGTTAAACAATATTACTCATACAATATTAAGTTTAAACAATATCACTCATACACTATTAAGTTTAAACAATATTTATGTTAAACAATATTTATGCTTTTTTTTCATAAATTTATCAAAAAAGGATAATTTATTTTTTCTTTTATGAAAAGGAAACAATTTTTTCTAAATATATTCATGCAAAATCTTTTGTCTGATACAATTAGGAAGATTCAATTTTTCGCGTGATTTAATTCGTGTTTCTTAAAAAATAATTATAGTATATTTGCCTTGTTGTTTACAAATTTATATTATTTACATTATTTCTATAAAATTGGACAGAAAAAAACAACAAAAAATTATTTAGAAGATTTGACTTTCTAGATGATATATTTTTAGTTCAAAACAATAAGTAATATACTTTATATTTAGAGTATTCATTTATATTAGGATGTTTTACAAAACTATAAATAAGTATAGTTTCCACACTTATAAATAACTACTTGAAAGATTTATAATTATTATTTATTAAATGAGAAGAATCATAGAATTTTACTACATAAAATATAGTAAGATATTCTGTAAAATATTTCAGTTATAATAATAATAAAAAAGCAATAAATTTGTCTTATTAGAATATATGTGTTTAGTTTGAAAGGCATTTATTATAAACGATTGCTATAGTCAAAGTTTGCATATTTAGGAATCTATAGTGCATTTTATATAATTATCTATCTGAAAGATATTATAAATATCTATAAATATTATAAATGTACATATTTTGTATTATAAATATGTATTTGAAAGATTTATCATTGCTATTAATTAAATGCAGAGGATTCATAGAATTTTATTACATAAAATATTCTAAGATATTCTGCAAGATATTTCTGATATAATAATAGTTTAAAAAATGCTCCTAAATTTTTGGAATTTGCGGCCTATAATTTTTTTCTTTATTTTAAATAAATGGGAGGAATAATTTTAAATACAAATAGATTAAATGTTTTAAAAAAATCAAGGTTTTATTTGCTGTGAAAATATTGGTTTTATCTATATGAAAGAAAATGTGTAATGCGTTTTTCGATAGTTAAACAATGTCGAATAAAAAGGGGTTAAAACATTTTGTACGTTTCTAAGCTAATGAATTGTTATTGTTGTGATTGTTATTGTTAAGTATATTCTTTTTAATTCTTGAAATAAAGAATGAGACATGAAGACTGAAGAAGAAAATGCATGAAGAATGAAGAAGAATCCAAGAAAGAAAAACATTATGTATGTTTCTAAGCCAATCGAGTGGCATTGTTGTGATTGAAGTATATTTGTTTTCATTCTTGAAATAAAGAACGAGACATGAAGACTGAAGAAGATAATACATTAAGAATTAAGAAGAATCCAAGAAAGAAAAAATGAATGAGAGAATAAATATTGAAAATTAGAATATTGTTAAGTATTCTTCAAAATTCTAGCTTGTTATACTTAATAGATTACCAATCCCAGTTTTTAAAATGATGCGTAAATCTAATTCATATGAACTTAGAAAAGGCTAGTTGCAAATATATTCTTATAAAAAAATAAATTTAATATTCTTTAGGATAGTATTATTTTAAGCGATAACTGAATGACTAATTTCTTAACTGCAGTTTCAAACAGTTTCTTTTTAATTGAAAACATTTCTATACAATGTAAATTTAAACGTCTTTTTCTCATTTGAAATGCATACCGCATTCAGAACATCTGGTTTGAGATTACTGATCGAATCTTTTAGATTTGTTTAACATTGACAAAACAGACTGAAATAAATGTGTGAATTTCAATGAAGACTGCTTTATTGAAAGAAAAAGATCTACTTCGAAGTATTCACACAGTGCTTCCTATCATTTTCAGATGAAGGCATACCACATGTTATCTAAATCTTCTTTAAGAGTTTTTCATTCCAAGTATCTTTCACTTTGTTATATTTTCGAGTTTTTCCATTATTTTTAAGGATATTCTGCAGAAATTGTTTTGTATACTATTATTTTTGCATGGCAGAAGTACTTTTTTAAAGAATTATTTTTGACGGAAAAAACGCTCGGAAAATTTATCTTTTTTTTCCGTATGAGAAATATCGAAACATGGTCTAGAACTTTCCTTTTTTTCCTGGATGGATAGATAGCGAAGATAAATATGTAGATAAGAAGAGCATTTATCAACTAAACAGATATTTTCCATGAAAAGGGAATTTCACGAAGGAAATAGGGATAGGTTTTGTGTATTCGATTGTTTCTATCATCCGGAATTGTTCCAGATGAAGATATTTGTCTGTTCAACTGAATTTTTATTTGAATCGAAATAGGATTTTACTTACTACTTCCACAATCTACTAATCTTTTTATCCTTTGTTGGGAGTGAAATCAGGAGTTTTGGATGAATTCGTACATCCAATTTTATAGGTCAAGTATCCTGATTTATGGCTTGAAACTACGAGATGAACTATTGCGAAATATATTCAAGAATTCAGAAAATTATTACTAGATATATAGCATTATTTACAATTATTACTGGATTTTTAACATTATTTACAATTATTACCAGATTCAAAACATTATTTTTATCCTTTGTTGGCAGATAAATCAGGAGTTTTCAATGAATTCATAACTTATTGGTCAAGTATCTTGATTTAGGGCTTAAAACTACGAAAAAATTGAAATGTATTCAGCAATTCAGAATATTATTACAGTATTTATAACATTTTTTACAATTATTACCAGATTTTTAAAACATTCTGTATTTTAAATATTTTTAACTAGCTGGTACCAGGCGCGTTGCTGCTGCAAAAGTAATAATTTTGGAAATATCGTTTGAAATTCAAAATAACTGTTTTATTTATTTTTTATTTGAATGGAAAAAAGATTTTGCTTACTACTTTCCGATTCTTTCTTTTTATCCTTTTTTGGGAGAGAAATCAGGAGTTTTCAATCAATTCGTAAATTCAGTCTTATTGATCAAGTATCCTGATTTAGGGTTTGAAACTACGAGATCAAATATTTAGAAATATATTCAAGAATTCAGAAAATTATTATCAGGTATATAACATTATTTATAATTATTACAGAATTTTTAACACTATTTACAATTATTACCAGATTTATAACATTATTTTTATCCTTTGGTGGGAAAGAAATCAGGAGTTTTCGATGAATTCGTAAATTCAATCTTATAAGTCAAGTATCCTGATTTACAGCTTGAAACTAGGAGAGGAACTATTTTGAACTATATTCAAGAATACAGAAAATTATTACCAGATATATAACATTATTTAGAATTATTACCGGATTTTTAACATTATTTGCTATTTTTACCAGGTTTATAACATTATTTATAACTATTACCAGATTTTAAAACGTTCTGTATTTTAAATAAGAAGGTCCCAATGCTAGTTTCATATCACATTCTGTTGATCTTTTTATTCTCTGTTTGATGCTAAATCAGGTTTTTTTTTGCTTCAATGAATACATAAATTTAATTTTATTGTCAAGTATCTTTATTAAGAATTAGGACTAGAATCTACAAGATTAACTATTACGAAATATAATCAGGAATTCAAAAAACTATTATTAACATTATTTATAAATATCAACATATTTTTAATATTCTCTGTTTTAACTATTTTAATTCAGAAAGGTTCAGTGCTAGTTTCCTAATCTAGATTTTCATTTAAGGCAAGAGCTCATTTTAAAGGAGAAATTAAAACATAATTTAATGTTTTCTCTCTCTATATATATACATTTACTTTATTTCCGTAATTTAATTGCATCAAAACAGATGTAACTTTTAAATAAACTATAGTAAACAATAAGATACGGATATATCAAGGATAAGGTACTAAAAATAAAAAAAAATTAGCTACGGTAAACAGAATAAGGAATGATTTCATTAGCGATTCTTTTTTTAACCATTTTAGATTTGCAGGTCCAGTAAAATCAGTTTACCATATTTCTATTTCATTTCATTACACATATTAACCAATTTACGAACGATTCTAAGTAGTAACGAGAAACAATCAACGAGATTTCGTGGAATGATGATAATCATTTTCAGTCAAACTGTAATAATAGGATGTGATTGATAAATTAATTTTGCATCCATAATTCCGTTAGATTATCTAAATCTCAATCAAGAGTTGAAAAAAAATGAACCGATAAATAACTGAAATATTTGTAAGAATTACTATGTTTCTGTATACTAGATGGGGGATTTTATATATATATATATATACACTGATGGAAAAAAAAATCCCAACACTAGGAAGGAGCTGTGCTTGGTAAACGAAATTTGGTAGGCGTGTTTATACATCTGAAAGATGACATCGATTCAAATTTCGAGCTACGCGCGTAAATGTGGCGCTAGTAGCGACACTATGAACATGCAAATGAGGTTTGCTTTAAATAAGCGCTATAAGGTTCGTGATCGTTATTTACAGTTGAGATTTGACGTCGTGGGTTAATGTTAGTCAAGGATGCCTCTGAGAAGACGAAGAAGTCATTATCAACAGCTCACTGAGTTTGAACAAGGTCGTATTGTAGGGTTACGAGAAGATGGGTTTTCTTTCCGCGATATTGCCGAAAGACTTGACAGGAATGTATCCACTGTGCATGAGTATTGGCGGCAGTGGTCAAGGGAAGGTACTGCCTCAAAAAGACTAGGTTCCGGGCAGCCACGTGGTACTACTGAGAGGGAAGACCGTCGTATTCGGCATATGGCTGTGGCTAATCCTACTGCGTCTGCAGCTGAAATTCGAGATGCAGTTGGCACCACAGTGACACAACGAACTGTTGCAAATCGGTTACTTCAAGGAAAGCTCCCAGCCAGACGCCCTGTAAAGTGCATTCCACTGACTCCAAACCACTGCCGTTTGCGACATGAGTGGTGCCAAGCTAGAGCTCATTGGAGGACGGAGTGGAGATCTGTTGGGTTTTCTGATGAAAGCCGGTTCTGCCTTGGTCGCAGTGATAGCCGTTTGTTGGTTAGAAGGAGGCCAGGTGAAAGCCTGCTAGTGACCTGTCTGCGGCCTAGACACACAAGGACTAATCCTGGAGTTATGGTTCGGGGAGCAATTTCGTATGACAGCAGGAGAACTCTCGTGGTTATCCCATGCACCCTGACTACAAATTTGCACGAAAGTCTAGTGATACAACCTGTTGTACTGCCATTCATGAACAGCATTCAAGGGCATGTTTTCCAACAGGATAACGCTCGCAATATTACTGCTGTTTAACCCAACATGCTCTACAGAGTGTCAACATGTTGCCTTGACCTGCTAGATCACCAGATCTTTCTCCAATCTAGCACGTATTTGTCATCATTGGACGACAACTCCAGCGTCATCCACAACCAGAATTAACCATCCCTGCATTGACCGCCCAAGTGCAACAGGCATGGAACTGCATTCCACAAACTGATATCCGACACCTTTACGACACAATGCATGCACGTTTGCGTGCTTGCATTCAAAATTCTGGTGGTTACACCGGTGACTAATGTACCAACATTTCACATTTGAAATGGTTCTACCTGTGATCTTGAAACTTTAATCCAGTGTTTCTCAACCTTTTAGTATTCACGGCCTACTTTTGAACCATAATTTTCATCGCGCCCCCCCCCCCTTCCCACCGCCTACAATAAAATGTATACAATAATAATGTATTTTGACTATTTTGGCGCTAAACCTACACTACAACCTTTATTTTAAACTTTACAAATTACCGAGAATACGGAAATTTATTGACATTTTGCAACAATGATCCTCAGCATTAAATCCCATGCCTTTATTGCTCTTGCGTCCCGATATGTCGGGCATTCTCACGGTTTCAATTTGTCTAGTCAGCTTCAAAGTTTAATTAAGGGCGTGCGCAGATGTGAACAAACATTTTCTCAAAAGAAGGAGAAAGTTCTATGACACCAATTTTAATTCCAAACAATTTCATTCGAGTCGATCCTTCTATCACTATTGAATCTATTCTGAATGTGTATTTTATATATATATATATATTCGTGTAATTGCAAATCACGTATTAAATATTCACGTCAGCAGACTTATTTTCTAATTTTTAAGCTGGCGTAAGCGATCATTAGACGATAGACAAGCATCAACAAGTACACAGACGAGCGTGATTCCGAAAATAAAATCAAAAAAATATTCTCAAGAATACTTAAATTTTTGATTCCTTTGTACTGAAGTAAATGAAGAAGAAAGGCCCCTGTGTATCAATTGCTCAAAACTGTTGGCGGCAGACAGCATGAAACCTAATAAACTTAAATGACATTTGGAAACGCTTCATAGTGAGTAAGTAAACAAACCAAAAGAATTCTTCGAATTAAAATTAAAATCCTATGAAAAGCAAAAATCATTGTTTAAAAAAACTTTGTCTGTGAATGAAAAGCTTTAATTGCGTATTACAAAGTTTCATATAAAATAGCCAGATGTAAAACGCCTCACACCATTGGTGAAGAGCTTATTTTGCCATCCGCAATTGAGATTGTAGATATTATGCTTGGAGATAATTTTGCAAAACAATTGTAGTCTATACCTCTTTCAAATGATACTGTTCCCATCGAATTACTGATTTAGCTGAAGATGTAGAGTGTCAGCTTTTGTCGAAGTTATGTGACAAATTGTTTTCAATACAACTCGATGAGGCAACAGATAGTAATAAAGATCCTCATTTCATTGCCTATGTTAGATTTTATGATGATTTGTCAGTAGTAGAATTACTTTTCTGCAAACCAATAGAACTCAAAACAACAGCACTCGCATTATTTGCTATCTTAAATGATTTTATGAATGAGGCAAACATAGAATAGAAAAATTGCGTCGGAATATGCACCGATGATGCTCGTTCTATGTCCGGAAGATTCCTAAGTATTCAGGCACTAGTGAAACAAGTGAACACAGTGAGTCTGGACACATTGCATGATCCACAAAGAAGCTTTGGCTTCCTAAGAAATGCGTCCTGGTTTGAATATTGTGTTAACTACGGTTGTAACCGTAGTAAATTATGTAAAAATGAGATCCCAGAAATCAAGAATCTTTTTCGCACTTTGTAAAGACATGGGTGTAGTACATTCGGCGTTACCATTTTATTACGACGCAAGATGGTTATCACGAGGGAAATTTTTGCAACGTGTTTATGAATTAAGAGAAGAAATCGCCGTTTTCCTAGAAGAGGAAAGCAGACTGGAAGCTGAGAATTTTAGCGATAGTTTGTAATGAAATTGAACTACATGGTCGACATATTCGAGAAATTAAAGAACTTGAGTCTTCAACTGCAAGGAGCAAATACACATATATTGGATACGAGTGATAAAGTTAATGCTTTTTGTAGGAAATCGGAATTATGGAGCAGAAATTTAAAGCAAGAAAACTTGACAAAGTTTGCAAATTTGAAGGATTGTATTAAAACTTACAAGGCTGAAGAACAACATGTAAAAGTTGTTTTTGTAACCATTGAAAATCATTTAGCAATGCTAGCAAGGAATTTTAAAAAGTACTTTCTTGCTGAAGACAAACTGATATCAAGTTACAAGTGGGTGAGGGATCCATTTCAAAATACCCTCAATTGAAGAGGAAGAAACCTTTATAGACTTCATGGCAAGCGACGAAACCAATAGACAATTTCATAATAAATCACTCTTTGAATTTTGGGCAGAATGATGAGTTTTCTGCACTAAAAACAAGGGCATTTCACATTCTACTGCCATTTTCAACATCTTACCTTTGTGAAACTGGATTTCCTGCAGTGGTTTCTTTGAAGACAAAATATAAATCTCAGTTACATATAGAAAAAGAACTGAGTTTGTCTATTTCTAATATTAAACCCTCCTTGAAAAAACCTTGCTCTACAAGACAGGCCCAAGGAAGGCACTAATAATTATTAATTTTTTTTAATTTAGTAAGTTGTTTTAATTTAATAAGTTAATTATTAAAAATATGGAAATGTATTTTGTTTTGTATGTGTGTGTGTGTTCTTTCCTTTCAGTCACTTAATCCATTTTTTTAATAGCATTTTCTCTTGGATATGTTCGCGCCCCCCCATAAGCGTGCTCGCGCCCCCCTAGGGGGGCGCGCCCCACAGGTTGAGAATCACTGCTTTAATCAATTAAATATGTTACCTAGACAAATGTATTCCTAAAATTTCATTACTGTACAATCATGTTTTCTTGGTGTTGGATATATTTTTATATATATATATATATATATATATATATATATATATAATTCCAATTTTTAAAATTTTTTCTAAATTATAAGAACAAATCAGCTTCCGCATTATCTTTATTATAGTTATTACCTCTGAGAATGAGGTGTATGGCATTTGCGAACAATAACTACAAAATACTAATCTTTAATTTGGATTTAGCATTTCTACTGAATTTATTATCTCCTAGGGTAGGTATTTGAAGATTAATCCTTGTTAAATAGATGAGGTTGAGATTCATTTTTTTTAAAATTTTATATATTTGAATTATGTCTATAACCATTCATAGGTGTAAACAACAAGCTGAACAAGTTTCATAGCAATCGGATGAACGGTTAAGGATGGCATAGAGACATGCAAAAAAAATTCCCTTTTATTTATATAAATTTTGTTCAAGAACTTAAAAGAATGAATCAAATAAATATTTACTTTGTATTCACTTATAAAGGGAACCAAATTATTATCAGGCAATCTGTTACTGTCAGATTTGATTTAGGTTGAAGTATAAGATATGTCAATTTCTGTTTTCGATCCAGAACAGGGCCATATGATAAAAATAGTATGAATATATTGATACTAAGTGTAATATAAAATACAAACTTTTCCATTGATATTAGTTGTAAATTTATTTTACTTTTATACATAAAATGATTTCCGAAATGTCAGTGAAATGATCTTTCCCCACCATTCAAATATGCTTGAAATATATTTAACTACTTGCGGTATCGCTACTTTTAGAAGGCAGATCGCTCAGGATCGATTTGGAATATATGTTCTTGGAAAAGAAAAAAAATCTAAAACGGCCTCCTCCATTTTTTCTAAATGATCGTTCTCTATCTATAAATGAAGATAGGGAAAAATGGTAGAAAATTATTTTTAAAATAATTAAGAGGGGCAAATGGAATAAAAATAATAATATAGAAAGACCAATGGGCACTAAAATTAATTCTTGCTCAACTAACATTTCACTTAGTTTTTTTTCTCTTATAGATTACCATGTGTGTGCATGGAAACAGCTTATATATATATATATATATATAAGGTTGTTCGGAAAGTAATTTCGTTTTTTCCCGACAGAGGATTTAATTGTATTTTTCGCACCCAATTTCATACTTAAACCGCAAAATCATTTTATGTTTTAAGAGCTGATATAGCAAGGCTTGAGTGTGAAAAAGTGCAGCTGATTCTTCGCAGTAGTTTTTGGATGGTGCCCTTTTAAATATGGAGAGCAATAAACAGCATTTTCGTCATTTTTTTTCTTTTTTGCTATATAAAAGGTAAAAATGCTGTCAAGCCAGAAATAAATTAGCCAATATGTGTGGAGAAGATGTGTTAACAGTACATCAGTACCAGAGCTGATTTGCAAAATTTTTCCTTCAAATGAGGAGGCCAAAAACCACCTCGATCAGTTTTTTTTACAGCAAAGACCAAAACTTTTATGAGCGTGTAATCATGTTACTCATATATATATAACATGTTCATGTTATATATATATATATATATATTCAGTCCGATTCCTCACAGAAAAAATCCCTTTTCTGAATCAAAGCTTGAGGGTGGCATTTGAAGAAGTCTTCAGGCCGGATTCTTTTTCTATTTGTTGTAATTTGGATTCTATTGTATTCCTTTTTACTTGGCTTATATTGCCAATTTATTTAGATTAATCTGTAGTTAAGCAAAAGTTAAATTAGCGCTCACTAAATAAAATAATAGCTTTTTTTAAAAAAAATTAATTAATTTTGTTCAAATCCGAAATAATTTTTAGTTTCGTTTCGTGAATTATTTTAATTTATATTTGTTTCATAAATAAATTTTTTTTATGTAGCTTTATTTTTGTTTACTTTTTGTATTTTAATTGCGAAATAAATTTCAATTTCGATTCCGAAATAATTTGTTTCGTTTCCAAAATATTTTTTTAGTTTCGGTTTTCGGAAATAATTTGATCCTTGATAAATTCTGGAAATTGGTTTTATTTATTTAATGCTTTTATGGTTGATTATATATGTCCATGAAAATATTTAAATATTGGTTAAATAACTTTAGGTTTTCTTGAATAACATGTCCCGTAAGTCCAAGCAATGCTAGTTAGAAACAAAATAACATGCAGTATGAAATAAAGTAAAATATTTCTAACCCACTAGCAATTTAAGAAAAATATTTCATCCCATCAGTGTCCGAAATTGATTGAGTGATGAATTTTCGAATATTGGTTTAGACAGTTTTTGATCCACTCAATGATAAGCAGCCAATCAGCTAGTGCCGCTTGCTCGATGCAGACATTGATGGATTCAAAAGAATGGAATTCAGAATTTGATGCGTGGACAAATTTTATATGAAGAAGAATGGAATTTCTTCTTCTTTTTTTGCTTAATATGCTAGTATCTAAAAAATATTTTACTTGTTCTGACTAATAAGATCAGAAAAATATCCAAAATAATTTAAATTTCTTATTTTATTAAATTTAAATTTGATTTTTTAAAGCAATATAAAGCATAAATCTTTACTTGCTTTAGAATATATTTCCGGAATATATGCCTATTTCTAACAGCTTACAATTTAGTGATATTGAACTACATTTAGAATGAACAACCTCATATGCATTTAATTCATTTCTTTATGCATCTTAAAATCTAGAATGAACAACCTCATATACATTTAATTCATTTCTTTATGCATCTTAAAATCTAGAATGAACAACCTCATATGCATTTAATTCATTTCTTTATGCATCTTAAAATCTAGAATGAACAACCTCATATGCATTTAATTCATTTCTTTATGCATCTTAAAATCTTGCAAACGTTATATAATCCAATTTTTGTACAACAATTTTCCTTTCTCAAAATATATTGTGTTTTCAAATTTTCTTTGTATTTATAGAGTTTATTATTCAAAATACATCCAAAAATAATAAGCAATTTTTAAAAATTATGATTTTTCAAAAAAATTTCATTTGAACGTTGTCAGATATCTTAATTGATAAAGTTACTTAACATTTTAAACATATATTTACCTATTTCTTCAAAACTTTAATACTCCCTTACATTTGCATGACTAAAAATGCATTCCATTTCATTCATCATTATATTCTATAACTTCTGTGCGAAGAAAAATAGGATTGCTGCAATACAATTTTGAGCAGAGTGTTGACCGTTTTGCTAAATTTCATTAAAATGCTCTACAAATTTCCTATTCCTCAAAATATATTATTTTTTACAAACAATTATTTTTCGTATTTATAGATTTTATAAATGATGATACATCTAAAAATCATAAATAGTTTTTAAAAATATAATTTTTCAAAAAAAAATAACGTCCTTTTAACGTCGTTGGATACCTTAATTGATAAAGTTACTTAACCCATTTATGCCTAAGGTTAAAAAATTGGAATTTTTGCATGAGATTTCTATATTTTAGGTAAAAAAATATATATATAATAAAAATAACTGTTATGTGAGGGGTGTTCCAAAAATGAAACAGTAGACATAAATGGGTTAACATTTAAAAAATATATTTACCTATTGCTTCAAAATCTTAATATTCCCTTATATTTGCTTGAATAAAAAACGCATACCATTTCATTTATCATTAACTTGTCATCATCTATAACTTGTGTGCAAAGAAAAATAGGATTGCTGCAATACAATTTTGCGCAGAGTGTTGACCGTTTTGGCTAAATTTCATTAAAAAGCTCTACAATTTTCCTATTTCTCAAAATATATAATATTTAGAAGTATTTTTTTTTGTATTTATAGAGTTTATATTTAACATTACATCTAAAAATCAAAAATAGTTCCTAAAAATTCCAATGTTTCAAAAAAAATTCCTTTGAATGTTGTCAGATACCTTAATTGATAAATTTACTTAACATTAAAAAAATATTTGCATTTTCCTTCACAATCTTAATATTTCCTTATGTTTTCTTGAATAAAAAAATGTATACCATTTTATTCATCATTATATTCTATGACTTGTGTGCAAAGAAAAATAGGATTGCTACAATACAATTTTGTGTTGAGTGTTAATCGTTTTGATTAAATTTCAATAATGTTTACCACAAATTTTCCAATTTCTCAAAATATATTGTATTTACAAATATTTATTTTGTATTTATAGAGTTTATAATTGAAAATACATCTAAAAATTAAAAATAATTTTAAAAAAATCCAGATTTTCAAAAAAATTAATTTAATTTAGTTCGAACGTCTTCGGATACCTTAATTGATAAAGTTACTTAGCATTTAAAAAAATATATTTACCTATTCCTTCAAAATCTTAATATTCCCTTATATTTGCTTGAATAATAAAAATATTATACCGTGTGGCCAAACATGGACGGAGTATAAAACCATCATTCGCCTATTCAGCACATGGAATAAGGTTTTTACTTTACGATGACGTCACTTGGGATGGTTCCAGCGGTTTCGCTCCAGACACCGTTCGACACACAAAAAACAAACCAAAAGAAAAGAGAAAAACGAAATATAATATTTTCGAAAGGAAAAAGAAAAAGGAAAAAAAATCATGCAAATTTAAGGGTTGGTTTCTGTCCATCGAATCTTCATCCTTTCTCTTGACTTTTTACATCATTTTTGGTTTCGCAGTGCTTCCTGTCAAATGTGTTTCAAATATAAATGATGATGCATCGGGTATTTTGTTGTAGCTTCTTTTTCCTGACCTCGTCTCCCCCTCCCAAGGGGGGGCTTCGAATTGAAGTCCCCCCTTGGGTTCAGTAACGGCAGGTGCAAGAGCCATGAAACATTCATGACGAGTTTTTGTTTCAATACCGTCACCACTGTTCATGTATAAAACAATAACTTTCTTCAGTGAAAATTGTGGAGGGATACACCACATTTTGAGGAATAAAGATAAAACGGGACGCATACCTTTTCTTCTTCTTTTTTGCTTCTTTATTCTTTGTGAAGGAACTCTGGTAGCGTATTCCCCGCACTGCTTCGAAATGTGTGATAATGGTAAAAGGAGACTGCAGGCTAAAAGCATTTAGACTTAATTTAAGGCTCGGAGAATTTATATCAAAATTCATCGTTTTTCAAATAGTAATCGATTCTGAGGGCGGGGCTAAGGGGGATACGGTTTCGGAAATCTGAATGATTGCAGAAGAGAAATATGTTTAATGAGAGTTACATTAAGTGCAATTTGTTTAGTAATGTGTATTATGTAAAAATATAAATTTCATGGAAAAGTGTGTTTTTTAAGAAAACATAATTTTAATGCTTTTTATCAACTGTTTTCAGGTATCTACTTTGTTTTCTTTTGGGGTAGAAAAGTTTTGCCCAAAAGTTTTGTGATTGTATTTTGAAGTTCTTGTATTTATATATTCATCCTTATCAAGAACAAAGTTTTGGTGTATTTAGATAGTTAGAATTAAAGTCGATAAAAAAGTTTTTTCAGGTATCTGCGTTTTTTTGGGGGGTAGAAAAATGTTGCCCAAAAGTTTCATGATGTATTTTGAAGCTTTTGTGATTATATTTTATATTCATCCCTATCAGGAATCGAAGTTTGGTGTATTTAGACAGCCTGGACCAAAGAAAACACACTTTTAATGTTTTTTATCGACTCTTTTCAGGTATCTGCTTAGTTTTCTTTTGGGGTAGAAAAAATTTGCCCAAAAGTTTTGTGATTATATTTTGAAGTTTTTGTGATCGTATTTTATAATTCTTCCCTATCCGGAACAAAAGTTGGGCGTATTTATACAGTCGGAACTAAAGAAATCATACTTTTAATGTTTTTTTATTGACTTGTTTTAGGTATCTGCTTCGTTTTCTTTTGGGATGGAAAACTTTTGCCCAAAAGATTTTATTGTATTTTGAAGTTTTTGTGTTTGCATTTTATATTTCAACCTATCAGGAACAAAAGTTTGGTGTATTTAAATAGTCGTAACCAAATAAAACATACTTTAAATGCTTGTTATCGACTATTTTCAGGTATCTACTTCGTTTTCTTTTGGGATTGAAAAATGTTGCCCAAAAGTTTTGTGATTGTATTTATATATTCGCCCCTGTCAGGAACTGAAGTTTGGCGTATTTAGACAGTCGGAACCAAAGAAAATATACATTTAATACTTTTTATCGACGTTTTTTAGACACGCACTTCGTTTTCTTTGGAGGGGGAGGTACAAAAATTATGCCCTAAAGTTCCGTGATTGTATTTTATATTCATTCTTCTCAGAAATAAAAGTTTAGCTTACTTAGACACTTGTAACCAAAAGAAACATACTTTTAATGTATTTATCGACTATTTTAGGTATCTACTTCGTTTTCGTTTGGGATAAAAAAAATTGTCCAAACGTTTTGCGATTGTATTTTATATACTACCAAGAACAGAAGTTTCGTGTATTTAAACAGTCGAAACCAAAGAAAACATACTTTTAATAATTTTATCGACTTTTTTCAAGTATCTGCTTCATCTTCTCTTTTGATGAAAAAATTTTTTCCAAAATTTTTTTGATTGTATTTCGAATAAATGATTATATTTTATATTCATCTCAATCAGAAACAGAAGTTTGGTGTACTTAGACAGTCGGAACCAAACTTTAAGCACACATATAAGAATATATCTATTTTTTCAAGCATATCAGAATAATACAATTTTTTTAACAATTTCATTGCTACGTTATTAGTAGACTCTTGGTCTATGGATTTGAATCAGTTTCTTGTTACAGGCATTTTGCACAATTTTGATTCAACTTTCAAGAACGAATTGAAACTTTATAAGAAATACATTATAAAAGATTTATAAAAATCAATATAATTAAGGCTATATAGGAGACGGCGATAAAACTTTTAGAAGAAGCCATACTTGGGAAGCTTTTATAACCAAATGCAGAAGTAGCGTAAATGTTTCTAAGAAATCTATATATAGAATAAAATCTATTCATAGTATAAATCTATGCATAATATAAATCTATACATAGTATAAATCTATACATAGAATAAATCTATACATAATATAAATCTATACATTGTATAAATCTATACATAGTATAGAAATCTATATATAGTATGTCTCCTGAAAGAGTCTGGTTATTTAAACCTTAAATACTTGAGCAATAGTTAATGGATATTTGATATATTTAAACTGTTTTGTAGAACATTAACTGGAAAAGTTTAAGTGCATTAAAGTCATATCAAAATAATAAAGGGAGATTTATAATAGCAATTAAATGCGTGAAAACTGCGCTACAAATAACAAGAGCTGTGCTAAGCATATGCGATACATTTCTTTGTGTACATATGACTTCAAACAGCGATTCATTTCGCATTACGCACACAAGAAGGAAAACGAACCTTAGTCGGAACACATTAAATATCAAAAAGCTTCGTTTGTTGCTCTTTAAGGAAAATGAAGAGGAAAGTAATGTTGGGATAGCGAATATCAGAGATAAACAGCTTCTAATTGAGATCAGCTGTTTCGAAATACGTAAACTACATACCAATGTCTTACTCTAAAGGCCTTATCACTTGGTGAAATATCATAAGCACTTTCGTCAGCATTTTTTCGTTTCTACCCGCAAGCAATGTTTTAGTCATCGTGAGCTTTTTTAACCAGCTTGAAAATGCTGACGATAGTGACGGAAATATTGTTTGCAAATGAAATCCAACCAACCACGTGAAACTTCGATACTGACGTCACTTTCGTGGTCTTTTGCTGACGATATTTCGCCGTGTTATAAGGCCAATTCTGCAGCTGCATCCTGTTATTCAGATTTTTCCTTGTACCTTCGTCTACGTCAGCTGTTATGTATTGATGTATTATAGTTAAAACATTTCTCGAACAAATTGTGAGTTAGTTTCGATATAAAATGTCACAATTCCTTTGCCTATCTCTAGATTTTTAGTGCAATCTTTTTAAGTTAGGTAAGGAAATTTTGTTCGTATTTTTAAAGTACATTGGTGAGACAAGAGATATGAGATTAAGGTAAGTAAGTAGATCATTTTAGGTTGTTAAATAAGGTATATAGCCTCCCGTTAATTTATACACAGCTATAAATTTATTTCAGTAACAAATTACTGATATTTAACAGACCGTATGGGCCGCTCTGGCTTGGTGGTGAGCTCTCAAATTCGGGACCAAAGAGTTTCAGATTCGAGACTCGATTCCACCGTAGAACTATGGTGTAAAGGGGGGGTCTCTTGCACGTTATATCTGTCAGACTAAACGTCCTCCAGCTGCTGTGGTGTGGTGAAGGGGGTGACAGCTCAGGTGTCATCCTCAATTTTTGTTGCGAAAATTTTGATCCATCTGCTACTCTTCCTTTCCAAAAGGTCACGGTGCCCTGGTGGTAAGGTTCGGCTTCGGGACCGGTGGATTTCTGGTTCAAGACTCGATTCCACCGAAGAACCGTCGTGTAAGGGTGTCTCTTGCATGTTACATTTGTTAGGCCAAACGTCCTCCCGCTGGTGTGGAGAGGAGGGTGCCCGCTTAGGTGTCGTCCTCGTCATCTGACGGTGGTTCAAAATTACAAGATCCACCCCAAAATAGCTCTGCTGTTACTTTACAACGGGGCATTAAAATAACTAAACTAACCTGTCAGAAAAGTGTTTACTCTTTTCATTAGTGGGCGGGTTTATATCTTCTCTTTGCAATTATAGAATTCCTTTTCAGTTTATTTTATACACTTAACAGAGCATTCTTTATGAGGTACAACTCATTCATGATAATGGTGTTGAATTAAAGCTTCACTGTTATTGGTATGTAGTAGCCGATTAAAAGAGCATTCATTATGCGGTAATGTAATTAAACTTATTCATCATAATGGTGTATAATCAAAGCTTGGCTGTTATTGATATGTAGTGGCCGATTAACAGAGCATTCTTTATGTGGTACATTTCATTCATTATAATGTCGTTTTATTAAAGCTGCGCTGTTATTGGTATGTAGTAGCCGATTAACAGAGCATTCTTTATGCGGTAATGTAATTAAACTCATTCATCATAATGATGTATAATCAAAGCTTCGCTATTATTTTTATGTAGTAGCCGATTATTTTCAACTGTCTTCGAGAGAGTTCAATCAAGTGATAAATATGCAATTGGAGTTATTTCTGTCCTTATAACTAAACATATAAAAACAATTTTTCTTCCCAAAATATCAGAAGTGTTGCCTTACAACGGGACGTTCATATATAACTAAACTAAACTAAATTAACCTGACAGTATGGTTATATTTCCTTTGTATCATATTATTAATTTTTATTGGTTTTGAAAATAGTTAAATAAATAGTAAATGATGAAAATCATCAATGTATAACATGTTATAAAATGCTATTATCTTTTTTTTGCAGATCCATCGGAGGTCGAATTGTTGGCAGTGTCTGGTGGTTTTTCACTTTGATCATCATCTCTTCCTACACTGCTAATTTAGCAGCCTTTCTCACAGTAGAGAGAATGGTAACGCCCATAAATTCAGCTGACGATTTAGTTAAACAAACAGAAGTAGAATACGGCACACTCAGATATTCTTCAACGCAGGAATTTTTTAAGGTAAATACAATAATAATTTATTTATTAAATGTGTTATTCTTTTTAACACGTTTATAATTATTACATTATAGAGAACATCTAATCTCTATAGAAAGCTTAAGAGTTCTGAATTGTTTTTTGATTTCGAAAGTAATTTTTAAAAACTTATTGTTAATTAATCATGTGTATTGAATTTTTAAAATTTTCCCTACGCCATAATAATAATAATTTCAGAAGACTTTTGAGAGATTTTTTAAAAACGAATACAAATAAAACTAATTTTTTGAATTATTTTGGCTTTAATTCACTTAAGGTATCCGACAATGTTCGAAGGAAATTTTTGGAAAAAATGAATTTTTTAAAAACTATTTTAAAGCTATGTTTTTCAGACGTATTGTCAGTTATGATACAAAATACCATAAATACAGCAAAATTATTTAAAAATATATTTTGAGAAATAGGAAAATTTGTTGTATATTTTAATAGAATTCAACCAAAATTGTTAACGCTCGATACAAAATTGAAATGCAGAAATCCTATTTATCTTTGTGCACAACTTATAGAATATAATAATGAATGAAATGAGCCAAAATCCAAGAAAAATATTCAGATTCTAAGAAGTTATGAGTAAATATATATATATATATATATATATATATATATATATATGTATAGATTTTTTCGATAAATTTAACAATTAATTTTTCAAAAGATACTTATAAATGAAAAAGTATTTGACCAGCAGTTCATTTCGTTGCCAACATTATTCAACCACACGTTGAAATTTTTATGTCAATGTCTCTATTAGTTTTTGAGATATCATGTTAACGGTGGTGAATTTCGATGAGCATTAAAATTGTGAGAAAATTCAAGTTAAAAACGTATTTTAGCTGAAAAAAAAGATGTGGACCTGGATGATAGGTCAGGCCTTCCTTTTTCTAGAAAAGGTAAATTGTTTTGGAAAGAGGAAAATCTTATCTACAAAAAATAATAAATTCAAAAAATTCTTCAATATGGTCGATAAGCAGTGTTTTTACGAAATCGGATACTTTAAGTAAAAATATTATTAGTGATTTTACATCGATCAGTATGTATTTGCGTTGTATATTCTTTTAAGTTTATAAATTAGTGCCAACATTTGTTTATTTTGTTAGTATTTTTAATCCGAAAATATGCCTTTAAACCATCTAATTAATTTGAAATAACTGAATACAAAATCAGTACTTAAAAATCCTAAAAAAGATTTTTATTTCATTAATCAGATTAATCCATTTTCTTTTGATTAATTTTAGAATTAAAATTTTTGGAAAAATTAACGATGACGGCTCATCTTGTCAATTAATTCTTAAGAACTCGTGAAATTTCTTTCGATAAACAAAATAGCATAGCTTTCAGTATTAAAGCTAAAAAGATGAATTCAGATTTAAAAAAAATATTTGCAAAGTTGAATTCTTTTTTTATGATTAAATATCCTTTAGGGATCATCACAATAAATATTTTTTTTTTGAAAATCAAAATTTGAAGTTAGTAAAAGGTTTTCACAACGGTGGCCTACATACAAACGAATGGTTTGAGTTAGCTTGAAAAATATTTATGCTAGATCTCACAAAATGCGTCTAAAGTATGAATGCATCAAAAATTTGAAAACATATAAATAAAATGCAAATTTTGTTTTAAAGTATAAAAATGTAAAATTGAGAATGTATTTATATGAATGTAAAATTTAGAATGTATTTATATAAATGAAAAATTTAGAATAGAGTAGTAAAATATCATATTTCAGTCAAGTAAATTTCGTTTTCTGGATTAACAGTATAATAATTAATTTTTCGCAAAGTGAAGATATGTTATAGACGATTTAATTTGCTTTTAGTCAACTTTTTGTTAGAAATAGTTTATAATCATACAAATAATACATAACTTCCACAATTAAACTAAACTCATGCTTACTTTTGTTTATAAATTTCTTATAATCACACAAATAATGCATAGATTCCATAAATAAAGCAAACTTATGCTTACTTTTTGTTAAAAAAATTCTTGTAATCATACAAATAATGCATAGCTTTCAAAACTAAAGTAAACTCATGCTTACTTTTGTTTATAAATTTCTTATAATCATACAAATAAGGGATAACCACCATAACTAAAGCAAAATTAAGCTCATTTTTTAAAATAAATGTCTTGTTATCATACAAATAATACATAACTTCCATAATTAAAGCAAACTTATGCTTACATTTTGTTAACAAATTTCTTGTAATCATGCAAATCATACATAACTTCCATTACTAAAGCAAACTCATGTTTTTGTTTTGTTAAGAAATTTCTTGTAATCGTGCAAATAATACAAAACTTCTATTTCAAAATTGGAATACATTTATTATATACCTTTCATTTTTTTTTGGAATTAAATTTATTTTTGGTCTAAAAGAATTAAATCCAAATAAAACTTAAACTCTAATATAAAGAATCTTATTAAAAACGACTGAAATATAATAATTAAATAATCATACATTCCGAATATATTCTATTCTTATAAAAAATAAAGTTGTATTCCATGTTTATTTATGTATTGTTAACAACGTTTCATTTTAAATTTTTGA
>JAPMOQ010031569.1:1106959-1141697 GCA_026543055.1 Argiope trifasciata
ACTTTTCTGCAAAGTTTATGGAGTAGCCACTCCACAGATATCAAACCTTAATTATAGTATATAAAGATACGATTCCGCATTTTAGGTTGAGTACTTTTTGTGCGTCTTTCACTGTGAATGGTTAACCCAAACATTATTAAAATAAAGTTCTACATAAAGATATTCAAACTATCAAAAATGCTTTTACTCCAAAGGTTATGGAGTAGCCACTCCACTGGGATCAAATCTTAGGTAATATAAATTGATACGATTTCCCGTCTTACCTAAGAACTTATTGTGTCTTTCACCCTGAATGGTTTACTCAAATATGTTTAAAGCAAATTTATGCATACAGATGTTTAGACTATCAAAAATACTTTTACTCCTTAATAGCCACTTCACTAGAATCAATACTTAGGTAATATATATTGATAAGAATCTGTATTAATGTATATTAATATATAAAAATATACATAATAAAGCTCTGTATAAATAAATTAAGCCTATCGAAAATACTTCAAAGATTATGGATTCGCCACTCTACTGGTATCATGCCTTAGGTAATATATTTTGATACTATTCAGCGTCTTTCACTATGAATGGTCAACCCAAATATGTTTAAAAAAAGTTCTGCATAAAGGTATTTAGTCTTCCAAAAATTCTTTTCCTCCAAAGGTTATGGAGTAGCCACTCCACAGGTATCAAAAATTAGGTAATATACATTGATATGATTCCGTGTATTAGGATATCTACTTTTTGTACGCCTTTCACTATGAATAGTTAAACCAAACATATTTAAAATAAAATTCTGCATAAAGATATTTAGCGCATCAAAAATACTTTTACACCAAAGGTTATGGAGTAGCCATTATACTGTGATCAAATCTTAGATAATATATATTAATACTATTCCGCGCTTATGATATTACTTTTTGTGCGTCTTTCACTATGAATGGTTAATCCAAACATGTGTAAAACAAAGTTCTCCATAATGATATTTAGACTAAAAAGTATTTTTACTCCGAAGGTTATGGAGTAGCCACTTCACTGGTATTAAACCTTAGGTAATATATTTTGATAAGATTCCGCGTCTTATGCTAAGTGCTTTTTGTGTGTCTTTCACCATGAATGGTTAACTCAAACATGTTTAAAACAAAGCTCTGTATAAATATATTAAGACTATCAAAAATACTTCAAAGGTTATAAAGTAGCCACTCCACTGGTATCAAACCTTGGATAATACATTTTTGATACTATTCAGCGTCTTTCACTATGAATGGTTAACCCAAATATGTTTAAAACAAAGTTCTGCGTAAAGATATTTAATCTTACAAAAATACTTTTGCTCCAAAGGTTATGGAGTAGCCACTCCACTGGGATCAAACCTTAGGTAATATATTTTGATAAGATTCCACGTCCTATGCTAAGTACTTTTTGTGTGTCTTTCACTATGAATGGTTAACTCAAACATGTTTAAAGCAAAGTTCTGTATAAATATATTAAGACTATCAAAAATACTTCAAAGGTTATAAAGAAACCCCTCCATTGGGAACAAACCTTAGGTAATATATAATGCTACGAATAAACTCGTAGTATATCAGCGCTAATATCGGTAGATGGCTTCTGGGAAAAGAACAAAAAATCAATGCTGGCTTGAGCGAACAGAAAATTTATAAAAAAATGAACCAAAAATACAATTATAAAAGTTCGTTCAAATTACTTAGTGCCATTTTAGGCCAAATTTCTAAAAAAATGTGTGGCATTCAAAGTGTTAAAGAATGATTTTGCATTAATTGTAGGGACCAACTGAATCTAGCAGTGTTGTCACTAAAAGAAAAGGGCGATTTGGCGAGGCTGGAAAATAAATGGTGGTTTGACCGTAGTGAATGCAGAAATGGAGACACCAAGGTAAGGGATAAATTTATTACTTATTTATTATTACCTATTACTTCCTATGATGGCCTAGTCACATGCCATCTAAATATATATATAGTGATCTCTCACTTATGGGTGACGTAACCTTTCTTCCTCCCGGCCACCAATCTCCGTGAAGATATATCTAATGTTCGCTTTTCTGCGAGACTAGAGGCGAAAATAATCTGACGGCAGGTTAAGGCATTTTTTTAGTGCCGAACATAAATAAATAACAGTTATAATTGTTTTCCTATATGTCTGGAAGGGTACGCGCGAAATAAATGAGCATAAAAGAGATTGCGTAGAAGTGAGAGATCTCTATATATTGTTACGGATTTCCATCACTGTCTGGTTCTTTCTTGTAGTAGGTGTATGTTGTAAGATAAATACAATTAGAAGGCGTCAGTGAGAAACAACGACCACGTTCATTTACACGAAGAAGACAGTATAAAGACGAAAAGTATTTACAATGAAAATGAACACACAGCAACACAACGTAAGTAGGCGGTAGGAATTCGGTAGTGACGACATCCACAACACACAAAGTGGCCTGATAAGATTCAGCAAGAGAGGGGATCTTCGAAGGTTTGTTCTACTGTCTTTGAAGACGGCTGAAAAATTTCTCGGTCTGATTTTGCCTTAGCTGCCGATTCGCTACTTCTCTTCAAGATTGCAGGATTTGGCACACAGCAATTCAGCACTCTGTCGTTGCTTCGGTGTTCTATTGGCGAATCTGACTATGACTTCTATGGCGATGACCACTCAGTTCAGGAATACTAGCAGCTTGAGGGCGCCGTCCTTCTATAGTTCTCTAGAGGCGGGACTAGAAGCGCCTTGGCCAATCAGAGAATATCTGGACGTTGGTTCCTAATGGAATGAATGACAAGATTATCGGGTATTATTCATTTTGTCGTCAAATTCATCGCAAAATGGTTGCCAAGTTCTGGGAGCATTAATGCGACACTCGATTGAATCCAGTACAGATAACTGTAAACCTGTAAATAATTCTTTATTATAATGATACTACTCGTGCAACAATCAAAATTAGAGATTTGTAACTATATATATATATATATGTGTGTGTGTGTGTGTGTGTGTTAATTATGTTAATTATTTTGGAAACGAAACTAAATATTGAAATCGGAAATAAAAATTATTTCGGGTTCGAACAAAATTAAAAATTATTTTTTTAAATAAAAGAAAAACTATCATTGTATTTAGTGAGTATTAATGCAGCTACTACCAAATTATTGATGAATCTGAATAAATTAGCAATAAAAACCAAGTTAAATCTTAACTATGGTATTAAAATTAAATGAAACGGAAAGAGAATCTGATCTGAAGACCTTTTCAAAGGTCACCATCAAGCAGTCATTAAAAATAAGGTGTGTGTTTTTCTGTGGGGAATCAAACATTGTGCAATAGTTTTGACCTATCGTGACCCGAAAATCCCCATTCTTCTTAATTTCTTTTTCAGATTTTTTTATTTTTTATTTTAGGTAATAATTACTATTTAGCACAACAATTTTCATTAAGATCTTGTGCCTATTTTATATATTTTTCGATGACACTACTATGCATTAAGTAATGTGAATTAGCAAATTATCCTGGCATGTTTATGAACTAAAATTATTATATTTCTTTCAAATTATTAGAATTTTATCTTTATAACTTATTTATTTTGGGGAAAGCTATGAAAATATGTTCTCAGTTTTTATGAAGAAAAAAATAATAAACATCCTAGTAGCTTCCTTATTAGTCTCTTTTTCAGATTTTTGTTTTTATTTTAGGTAATAATTACTATTTAGAACAATAATTTTCATGATGAACCTGGGCCTATTTTATATAAATATTTTTCAATCACAGTACTATGAATTATGGAAAGTGAATTAGAAAATTATTCTCGCATGATTATAAATTAAAATTATTACATTTTTTTAAAGTTATTAGAATTTTATCTTCATAAAAGCTCTTTCGCTTCGAAATCGCAAAAAAATTATTATTTTTTTAAAGTTATTAGAAATTTATCTTTATAATAGCTTTTTCCTTTAGAAATCACAACGAAATAATTAATTTTTCAAAGTTATTAGAATTCCAAATTTATAATAGCTCTTTCATCTAGAAATTGCAGCCAAATAAATATTTTTAAAACGTTCTTAGAATTTTTTTTACAATAGCTCTTTCATCGAGAAATCACAACCAAATAATTTTTTTTCAAAGTTATTACAATTTTATCTGTATAAAAGCTCTTTCATCGAAAAATCGCAATGAAATAATTATTTTTTTCTAAGTTATTAGAATTTTATCTTTATAATTAATCTTTCATCTGGAAATTACAACCAAATAATTAATTTTTCCAAGTTATTAGAATTTTATCTTTATAATTAATCTTTCATCTAGAAATCCCAACCAAATAATTATTTTTTCAAAGTTATTAGAAATTTCATCTTTATAATAGGTTTTTCCTCCAGAAATCTCAACCAAATATTTTTTTTTCAAAGTTTTTAGAATTTTATCTTTATAATAGCACTTTCATCTAAAAATCGCAACCAAATGATTATTTTTTCAAAGTTATTAGAGTTTTATTTTATAATTAATCTTTCATCTAGAAATATCAACTAAATAATTATTTTTTCGTTTGCATTATCTCCTAAACAACGATTCTTCTTTAGATCCGACTGAAAAGTGGATAAGTATTTTGCATTCAATATATTTTATTTAAATTATCTACCGGAACGATACTGACTCCATTGCATATTTCTTTTAACAGAATGTAGTGTAATTACCACTTATGACATTCTGTCCCCCAGCTAAATTAGAATATCGTCATTGTATCTCATAAGCAAAGGTACCGAGGCAATAAGCTTCTTCCTTATCAGCTATTTTTGAGCAAAATGTGTCTCTTAAATTTTTCTCGCCTTTTCTTGCTTTTCCTTAGGCAGCGACAAATCCAGGAGTAAATCCTTTTTTAATGACAGATCATAAGCAAGTTTTTTTCACAACAGCCGTAGGCAACATCTTTTACTTGCCTAGACCAGAGTTTTTTTTTTTTTCATCTTCTTCCATATCCACAATATCTCTCCCTTTTTTTTAAATATGAGATAGATTTTTCTAATATTGCTGCATTGCTATTTTTTATCCCGCCACGATGGTTTGAGAGGATTCAAGTGGCCCTGGAAAATTGAAGCTGTGTTGCCGAAGAATTTCATTGTGAAAGTATCTTTATAAACACTATCTTTAGAAAAAACTATTTCTTATGCTTTGGTAAATTTTGACTTAAGTGGATCTATGCGTAAATGAAATAATAACTAATTATACTAAAGAAAAAAAAAACTTTAGTAACTCATTTCGAAATAAAATTAAATGGGTTCTATGCGTAACTAAAATAATAACTAATTACACTGGACGAAATTTTATAGTAATTCAATTCCAAATAAAATTGTCTCTATGCATGCCTGAAATAATAACTTATTATACTGGAGGATACTTTTTTAGTAACACATTTCAAACTTAAATTAAATTAATTCTATGCGTAATTGAAAAGTAACTAACTATACTGGATGAAAATTGCTTTATTAACTCATTTCAACATAAAATTGTATTGGTTCTATGAGTTGCTGAAAAAATAACTAATTGTACTGGAGGAATTTTTTAGCAACTCGTTTACAAATAAAAATAAATTGGTTCTTATATTACGGCATGGATATCTTTTTCATCCCGCCATGATAATTTGAGAGGATTCAAGTGGCGCTAGAAAATTGAAGCTCTTTTACCGAAGAACTTCATTGTGAAAGTATCCTTATAAACACTATCTTTAGAAAAAACTATTTCTTATGCTTTGGTAAATTTTGACTTAAGTGGATCTATGCGTAACTGAAAAAATAACTAATTACACTAAAGAATGAATTTTTAGTAACTCATTTCGAAATAAAATAAAATTGGTTCTATGCGTAACTAACATAATAACTAATTACACTGGAAGAAATGTTTTAATAACTCAATTCCAAATAAAAATTAAATTGACTCTATGCGTGCCTGAAATAATAACTTATTATACTGGAGGAAATTTTTTAGTAACACATTTCGAAATAAAATTAAATTGGTTCTATGCGTAATTAAAAAGTAACTAACTATACTGGATGAAAACTGTTTTAGTAACTCATTTCAAAATAAAATTATATTGGTTCTATGCGTAGCTGAAAAAATGACTAATTATACTGGAGGATTTTTTATAACTCATTTTCAAATAAAAATGAATTGGTTCTTATAGTACTGCATGAATATTTTTTTCATCCCGCCACGATGGTTTGAGAATATTCAAGTGGCCCTGGAAAATTAAAGCTCTGATGCCGAAGAACTTCATTGTGAAAGTATCTTCAGACACTATCTTTATAAATAAGTATTTCTTATGCTTTGATAAATTTTTGGTTAAGTTGATCTATGCGTAAATGAAACAATAACTAATTGTACTGGATGATTTTGTTAGTAACTCATTTCCAAATAAAATTAAATTGGTTCTATGAGTAATTATAAAAATAACCAATTAAATTGTAGGATTTTTTTAGTAACTCATTTGCAAATGAAATTAATTTGGTTCTTATATTTCTGCACTGCTATTTTTTATTCCGCTACAATGGTTTGAGAGGATTCAATTGGCCCTGGAAAATTAAAGCTCTGTTGCCGAAGAACTTCATTCTGAAAGTATCTTTATAGACACTATCTTTATAAATAACTATTTATTATGTTTTGGTAAATTTTTGCTAAGTGAAACGATGCGTAAATGAAATGATAATTGGAGAACTTTTTTAGTAACTCATTTCCAAATAATTGGTTCTATACGTAACTGAAATAATAATTAATTATACTCGTGAAAATGTTTTAATAAATCATTTCAAAAGAAAATTAAATTGGTTCTATGCGTAACTGAAAAAATAACTAATTAGACTGGAGGATTTTGTTAGTAACTCATTTCCAAATAAAATAAAATTGGGTCTTATTTTGCTGCATTGCTATTTTTTATCCCACCACGACGGTTTGAGAAGATTCAAGTGGCCCTGGAAAATTAAAGCTCTGTTGCCGAAGAACTTCATTGAGAAAGTATCTTTATAGACACTATATTTAGGAATAACTATTTCTTATGCTTTGTTAAATTTTTGCTTAAATGGATCTATCTTTATCTGAAATAATAACTAATTGTACTGGAGAAATTTTTTAGTAACTCATTTCCAAATAATTGGTTCGATACATAAAACATGATTGCGTATAAGAGAAAAAAAACATGATTGCGCATGACATAAAACATGATTGTGCATAACAAAAAAACGTGACAGCACCTGACATAAAATATGATTATCATAACAAAAAAACATGATTGCACATGACATAAAACATGATTGGGCATGCAATATACTTTTATTCCTCACTGTTGCTGTGCTATTGGGACACGCACTTTTTCATTTTACAAACTATGGAGGGAATTCAAAACTTCATTTATTTTAGCATATTTGCCTTGTACTATTTGAACATAAATTGATTGAAACTATTGAAATTTGTTTAAACCCTTTTATCTTCTTTCGATTTAATACAGAAATTCATTTCTATTTAAAATTAAAATTCCTAACTAGTTTTTTTTTCCTTTTTGCTGCAGCTCAAGCAAAATCTACAAAGGACATTTACGTTTTTAATATATTTTTTAACTGTTTAAAGGCTGATAAGTTAAAGTTTTATTTCCGATTATCTAAGATAAATATTTGATTGGAAATGTTTTCAAACCTACAACTGAATCTTGGAACAATGTAAATAGAAAAAAAAATATATTTATTCCCCTCCGCTATATCTGAGTCATAAAGTAAAAAGGCAATATCCACTTTAAAACATAAGAAGAAAATAAAAAAAGATCTTAAACTTGACGTTTCCTTTTGATATTTTTTTATAACTTCTTTTTTAGTAGCACATAAATTTTTCGGAAGTTCCGTTCTTTGAAGATATTTTAAAAAGGAATATAAAAATTGAAAGCTGACGTAACAGTTAAATGTTCTCATTTCAAAAAAATATTCCATTTCAATGTGACGATTTTATGCGATATTTCAGTATAGTAGACTTACTTTTATAGAAAAATATATATATATAGATAAAAGTCGATATTTGATATTTTATTATACGTAATTTAATGAATCAGAGTTAATATATTTTTTTTTCTGCTCTCAAGAAATAACATGAAACGGAGTTTAATTTTTTGACTTCTCTTGAAAAAAAAATCTGTTTGCTGAATCAAAAGGATAAAAAAAATATATATTTTGAATTTATTACAGATCCTACTATTTATTACATCAATATGCAAATATGGATATCTGTTTAATCAGTTTAAACTATGAAAAAATGAACTTTAAAATATTTCTTTCTGAGTCTCAGCTTTTAGTATCTATGTACTAAAAATTAAATTGTCCTTTATAGATATCTGTTCACTATTATTTCATAAAATTTCGTAGTTTTATGGTTGAAACAGAATTGGTAGATAAAATGCTTAATGAGAAGATTCTTATCTAATACTTAATTACACTTACTTAATGATAATATAATATTAAACTTGGTTAATGGTATGATATAAAATCATACTGCGGTTTATGATGTAATAAAATATCATGCCCTTTTTTCACCTACAGTATGATATAGAGACTGGAAAATCAAATTTGTTTCCTAATTCATTGCACTTCTGATAACACAAATTTATTCTGTTTCATGTAAGACTCTTTAACTCTTAAAATCTATTACTAAGTAGCTTGATTAAATGCATTTCCCTTATTAGCTAATAAAATTTTGAAATAGTGCTTACATTATATGATCAAGATGACAATTAATGAATAAATCAGCTTCATAATTTTTCATGCTTTTATCAAATTCTAATGAATAATAATTCAACAAATTTTAGTAATCAGTATTTTGTAATGTAAAATGTCCAATATTAAGTACATTTTTTCCAATATAATAGCTAATTTGAAATTGTACATTGCGAACAGTGAACTTAAGACTAAAATATTAGATTCACTGTAAAACACACACACACACACACACACACACACACACACACACACACACATATATATATATATATATATAGAGAGAGAGAGAGAGAGAGAGATGAGATTTGAAAGAGTTTTAAGGAATTTAAATAAAAGAGCAAAGCAGAAGTTTAAATGCGAAAAATTATTATAAACACGACGTGATTGGAGAGATAAATTATTATAGAGATTTTTTACATAAGATTTTCTTTATATGATGCTCCTAAACATTATCATCAACTAGTACATGCTGCGTTTCTTTTAATACATCATAAATAAAAAAATAGAGACAGCAATAAAATATTGTTATGATGACAATTAATGAATAAATCACATTCATAACTTGTTCAACTTGTTCTGATGTAACAAGGAATACATATCACCTTTAGATTGCTTAGAATTATTAGCACTTTTCTCATAACATAATTAATTACTGTTAATGTAAGAACTGTCTGCCATTATATAATAACTGTTATAATCATCTAATTACAAAGAATCTCTCATTTCGAAACATTTTTAGAGACAGCAATAAAATATTGTTATGGTAAAAAAAAATCGTAAAATAGTACTTTTTTCATAACATAATGAATTGCTATTAGTGTAAGAATTGTCTGCCATTATATAATAACTGTAAAAATCTTCTAATTACAAATAATCTATCTTTTCCAAACATTTTTAGAGGTAGCAATAAAATATTGTGAAGATAAAAAAATTCTTCGCTGAGGAATTCTATACCAGCTATTTAAAAATTATAAAATCTTTATAGATTATATTAAAAGCAGATTCTAATTTTTCAATTGGGATTGACTTATTTGTATATCAGTTTACAGTTTTTCTAAAACTATGCTTTGTTTAATTATAATATATCTTTGTAATAGTAAAAAAGTTAATAAAAAATATATGAGAGACTAAATTTAAAGACAGGAAAGTCAAAGTATACTTTGTAATATTTAAATACATTTATTTCATTGTTACAGATATTTTTCTGCAATAAAATTCAAGAGAAAAAATCTATTGTAGGGGAAATTTTCCTTTTTGAAGCTTTTTCGTTATTTAGAGAATAATTCAGTTTTATATGTTTATTTAGTTGATCTTAAGCTCTAATTTACATTATCCCTTTTCTGCAGTATGGGCAAAGCAATGCTAAGTGAATGAATTGTTTCTAATAGCGATTAATGTATATTAATTTAGATATAACAGCTGCAAATGAATGATGAATATTGACAGAAAATGTTATGTTAATTTACGAAACCATCAATTTTGTACTCCCCAGATATATCAGTCTTTCTTCGCGATATCAATTCATTTGATTTGGCTTTTTAAGTTAATTAACGCAAAAGCCAAGATTGGCGATAAGCCTTTCATACATTAAATAAAACTTTCAGGAAGGAAATTTACAATTCTAGTTCTATAGGGTGTTTAATCCGATGTGACATATCTGCATAGACTGGAAGTATTGTAAAGTGACGTATCATTGGAAGAATGGCTTCGTTTGTTAAAAGTGTCAATCGAAACGGCAGTTGATTAGCATAAACGGATATTCCATCTCTGTTAAATCGTTTTAAGAGGTACTGATTGTACCATTTTGTTGTCATATTTCTGAATGTAACAGTATCGACAGAACCGTTGTCATACTGTCATATTTATATGAATTTTTGCAAAAAAAAAATTTGAAATGAATATTTATGTTTGTAAAGCATTATTAAAAATGACTTTTTCAATTGTAAAGTTAAATCTTTAAAGAGCAAATAAAAGGTTAATTTTTGTGTGACCTTTCATACCTTAAATACAATTTTCTGAAGAGAAATTTTCAATTCTAGTGCTATAGGGTGTTTAATCCGATGTGATATATCTACATATGCGGCAGCATTTTAAAGTGACATATCATTGGAAGGATAGGTTAATTTCGTAAAAGTGTTAATCGAAACGGCAATTGATTAGCACAAATTGATATTTCGTCTGTGTTAAATCCTTTTAAGAAATACAGCTTGTACCATTTCGTTTTTGTACTGTCATATTTATGTGAATTTTTACAGGAAAATTTTTTTTGAAATGAAATAGTTATCTATGTAAAACATCATTAAAAATAGATTTTTCAATTCTAAAGTTAAATCTTTCAAGAGATGGAGAAAATCAAGTGTTAATTCTTGTGTGAAACCATGATAAATTTTCAGAATTTATCAAAGGTTCAGTTGACTCCTTAGCAAATTATTCAAAAATATTATGTCTAAAAATGATCATAAGTTAATAAAAAATATAAACTTAATGTGAGTTATTGATAAACCAGAATAATTTTCTATATATTGAAAGTTTGGAATTTAAAATGATTTTTTCATGTTCTTAAATGTCTTTTTGCATATTGCTTCTACTAAAGTTTATTCATCTGATAATACTTTTGCTTTTCCACATAATATGGGGGAACTTGGCCTCTTTTAACCTGTCTGGACTTTCTACAAATTTTTTTAATGAGTTCTGGTAGATTTATTTCCGTTAGATTTTGAAATGTTATTTTAACATTTCAAATAAGGAAATAACATTATTTTAACATATTTCCTTAATGCCTTTTTTCTTCTAGGATAAACTTAATGTGAGTCATTGATAAATCAGATATACCTCTTCTATACATTGAAAGCTGGGAATTTAAAAGGATTTTTTCACGATCTTAAAGGTCATTTTGGATATTGCTTCTACTAACGTTTATTCATCTGAGAATACTTTTGTTTTTCCACATGATATGGGGAAAATTGGCTTCTTTTAAACTATCTGGACTTTCTACAAATTTTTTGCCAGAGTTCTCGTGGATTTATTTCCGTTAGGTTTTGAAATGGTATTTTAACATTTTAAATAAATTATTTTAACACATTCCATTAATGTTTTTTTCAGGAATCGTATCAAAATGTTACTATAACTTTTTAAATAAGGAAATAACGTCATTTTAACATATTTCACTAACGTCTTTTTGAGGAATCCTCTCAAAATGTTATTGTAACATTTGAAATAAGGAAATAACTTTATTTTAACATATTTCATAAATGTTCTTTTCAAGAATTGTCTCAAAATGACATTATAAGATTTTAAATAATGACATAACAATATTTTACATATTTCATTAATGTCTTTTTGATGAATTGTCTCAAAATGTTATTAAAACATTTTAAATAATAAAATAACCTTATTTTAACATATTCCATTAATGTCTTTTTCAGGAATAGTCTTAAAATGTCATTCTAACATTTTAAATAAGGAAGTAACATTATTTTAACAGATTTCATTAATGTCATTTTGAGGAATCATCTCAAAATGTTATTCTAACATTTTAAATAAGGAAATAACGGGATTTTAACATATTTCACTAATGTCTTTTTCAGGAATCGTCTCAGAATGAATTAACTCTAAGTAACGTAGCAGGATGTTTCTACATATTAATAGGAGGACTTGTGCTAGCGATGGTGGTAGCATTATTGGAATTTTGCTACAAAGCTCGAATAGAAGCTGTTAGATCAAAGGTTAGTTCTTTATTGCTTTATTACATTAGCTATTTATTGCTTCTAAGTCAATACATATTTTGAAATAGTTAATTTTTATACATAATTTTTCTCTGAATTAATATCTTATTAGATTAAGTAAAATAGAATGCAAACTCGTAATATTAATCCCTTTTTGGAAAACTGAAGACATTAATGGTAATTAATGGACTTTTGGAAAGCTGAAGTAGTAATATTAATGGATTTTTGGAAAACTGAAGTAGTAATATTAACGGATTTTTGGAAAACTGAAGTAGCAATATTAATTGAGTTTTGGAAAACTGAAGTATTTTTAAGATTAATTTTGCTACAAAGCTCGAATAGAAGCTGTTAGATCGAAGGTTAGGTCTTTATTACAGTAGTTCTTTATTACTAAGTCAATCATTAAAATAGGAAGCACCGTAAGTGCATGTTTATTAATAAATATTTTTAAAAAGGTGTGTTAAAATATATGCGTATTTTTTCTCTCTTTTAATATCTTATTTGAAGAAGTAAAATAGAATGCAAAGTCTTCATATTAATGAATTTTTGGAAAACTGAAGTAGTAGCTGGTTAATTTCAAGTCAATGCAACTTTTATTTCAGGTAAATATATTACAGTCCTAAAAAAACAGATTTTCTCTGAAAAGTGTTAAATAACAATAAAAATATAAAAAATCTGGTATTTCCTGAAGTTAACAACAATAAACTTTGGAAAAAACTTGTAATTAATGATAGTATTTTAAGCGTGTATGGAGCGATTTATGATTAATGAAATATATGAATATTTAAAAAAAAATTATTGAATTTATTTCATTCGGAAATATCATTAAGAACCCATTTTCCGTAAGAGAGACAGTTTTAGTTTCCGATTTTGCGGAAAAAGACAGTAAATTTATATTATAAATTGTGCACTATGTTTTTAATTACGAAACTTTAATCGGAGTTTAACAAGAGATTTTGTTTCAGTTCCAATTAATTTACAGTTCTAACATTTAATTTCTATTTTTACCAAGCCTGATACTTTTATAATTAAGAACCTAATTAAAAGAACAAATATAAATATGATCCTAGCTATTTTGTCATTAGCATTAATTCCTTTTGAATAAAAATGAAAAAAAATAATAATTCATATGAAACAAACATGATAAAATATGAAATATTCAAATTACATCAGATTGAAAGAAAACTACAATATTTTGAAATATCTGTGTGATTTAAGATATCCGACTACGTTACAAACACTGGTTATCGATACACATTGGCGAATTCCTTTTTAATTTTTATTTCTTGTAGTTCAGACGATCCTCTTTCCAAAACAGTCTATCATTTCTAGGAAAAGAAAGGACTAACTTATGATCCAGGGTCACATATTTTTCAGCTTAAAATTTGTCTTTAGCTTCAATTTTCCCAAAATTTTCATTTTCATAAAAATTCTCCGCCGTTAGCAACATATTTCAAAATCTAATAGAGGTATTTACATAAAAAATTCAGACAGTATTTGGAATAATATGATCAATGAAATGAGTCAAAAGTTCTATTGTTGGTGAAATACTTTTTCATTTATAGGTGTTTTTAGAAAAATCAAATTGTAAATTTATGATAAAAATGCATATATGCGCATATTTTTACCCATCACTTCTTTGCATCTCAAAATGTTTCTTAGCTTTTGGTTCATTTCATTCATCATTATATTCTATAACGTGTAAAAATATGTAATTGCTGCATACGATTTTTTGTCGAATGTAAACCATTTTGGTTAAATTTAATTAAAATTTAATATAAATCTCCCCCTTTCTAATAATATATTATTTTTTCAAATAATTGTTTTTGTATTTATAGTGTTTCTAATTCACAATACATCTAAAACGGTAAATGGTTTCTAAAATATTCCAATTTTTCAAAATTTTTCCTTCAAACGGAGTCGGATACTATAATTTAAATAAAATTATTCCGCGTATCCTTTCAACAACTTCTACCCAGAAATAGTTGCCAAATTTGTTATCTCTGGGATTTTGGAAATCTTTGATCCAGGTCTTGCAATTAATTATATTGTTTAAGTTTTATGCTTAATAGCTAATTAATTAGAAGCATCCATCATAATGCAAAACAAAGTCAAACTACTTAACCTTTCAAAATGATGGATCTAGGCTTAACAGCATAAAAAAGACATAATACATTGAATCCTTTAATGACTGGCGATATGAAGCTTAAGGTACCCGACAACGCTCGAAGGAAAATTTTTGAAAAATTTGAATTTTTAAAAACTACTTTTGGTTTTTAGCTGTGTTATCAATTATAAACTCTATAAATACAAAAAAATAATTTAAGAATATAATACATTTTGAGAAATGGGAAAATGTGTGGTAAATTTTAAGGAAATTTGACCAAAATGCTTAACATTCTACACAAAATTGTGATGGAATAATCCTATTTTTCTTTGTACACAGGTTATAGTATATAATGATGAATGAAAGGAACCAAAATCAAAGAAACATATTGAGATGCAAAGAAGTTATAGGTGAAAATATACGTATATACGCATTTTTTCCATTAATTCGCAACTTAATTTTTCTAAAAACACCTATAAATGAAAAAGTATTCCACCAACAATAAAACGTTTGGTTCATTTCATTGCCCATATTATTTAAAACACACGCTGAAATTTTTACTTAAGTACCTCTATTAGCTTTCGGGATATCATGTTAACGGTGGATAACTTTTTTGAAAATTAAAACACATTTTAAATGAAAAACATATTTTGCTGAAAATTCCCCTGTATAAAAGGTTAGACCTTCCTTTTCTAAGAAAAAATAAAATGTTTTGGAAAGAGAAATGTCTAAATGACAAGAAATAACACTTCGCACACAAAAAATCGCCAATGTGGTCGAATATCAGTGTTTTTAAAATAGTCGGATACCTTAAACTGAACTATTTCCAGAAATCGCTACAACACTGGCTATTTTTCGAAACAAAACTAATTTATTTCAACAATTACAAACAGTAATTTCGCTACATAAAGGAAATAAGCATTTTTTAAGGTATCCGGCTACCTTAAAAACGCTTTTTACCGACCACATTGGCGAATTTTTTTTAATTGTTATTTTTTGTTGTTCAGACTTTCCTCTTTCCTAAACAGTTCATCTTTTCTGGGAAAAGGCAGGTCTGAACTATCACTCAGGATCACATATTTTTTAGCTGAAATTGGTCTTTCTCTTCAATTTTCTCAAAACTTTAATTTTCATAAAACTTTTCCACCGTTAACACGATATCTCAAAATCTAAAAACAGTGTATTTAGATAAACATTTCAATCTTTGTTTTAAAATAGTAAAGGATGAATGGAATGAAATGAACCAAAATTTTCATTGTTGGTGAAATACTTTTTCCTTTGTAGAAGTTTTTAGAAAAATTAATTTGAAAATTAATTTAAATAATGCATATATACATATATTTTTCCCCATCACTTCATTGCATCTCAAGATTTTTCTTAGATCTTGGTTCATTTCATTCATCATAATACTCTATAACTTGTGTGCAAAAAAAAAAAAAAAATAGGATCCTTGAATTACAATTTTGAGTATATTGTTAACCGTTTTGGTTAAATTTCATTAAAATTTACTACATATTTTCCTTTTTCTCAAAATATATTATGTATTTAAATAATGTTATTGTATTTGCAATGTTTTGTATTATAATTGACAAAACAGATAAAAACTATAATTAAAAAAATTCCTTTGATCGCAGTCAGATACCTTAATTTCATCTGAATTAGCAGACTCAATTTTTATTATAAAGTGTTTTTACTACACTGATTTGAAGATAGTAAAATGTAGAAATATGAAAGCCAACATTATTTCCTTTAAAGCTATTTACAAATACCTGTAGATAACGTATTTTTTTAAAAACAGATGTATCTCAGATTCTTTTTTTAATAGAAAAACACAGAATGCAATAATGAAAATTATTTTAGCTGAGAATTATAATACATTATAGTTCAAGAGTGTTTAAGAGTACTAAGAAATATATCAATAAATCCATTAAATAATGCATAAGTTGTATTTTGTGATAACAAAATCAGTTTGTACATCAAAATGTATTATATTTTGTTGTGGATATATTTTGATACAAAAATGAAAATGAATACTAGTAATCATTGAAAAATTTGACCGTAACTGTCTGTTTTTTTTGTTTTTTTTTTCTCAGATGAGCATCTGTGAAGCAATGGCGAGCAAAGTCAGACTTTCCATAACAGGAGCAGGAGACACAGAAAGAGCAAGGGTAATATGTAATTCCATCTGATTACTTTAAAAACACATTCCGTTTTTCACATTACTTCAAAAACACACAAAATTTATATTCCGCACAGTTTTTTCCCATATAGATTTTACCGTTTTAAATTAATTTTTCAAGAATGTTAGAAAGAAAATTCCATCATTTAGGAATTAAAACTGCAGAAACAGAACGGAATCCTTTTAAAGGTATATCGTAAGGCATCTCAAATATCGAAAAAGTTCAAAGTAAGGTATCCGACTGCAAGAAATAACAATAAAAATGAAATTCACCAATGTGGTTCAAAACCTGTGTTTTTAACGGGTCGGATACCTTAACCCTTGGAATGTAGAGAACATTTTTTCTGAAATCGGATATATATCAAAAGACAAATATTTATTTAATGAAAATTTATGTAAAAAAAGCTAAAAATTGTTTTCGAGACAAAGAAAACTTTGGCAGATATAAGTATGTTTGTCTAAGTAAAATGTATTAGTCTTGATAACACTATTAAGGGTTTTTTTATAGATTGAAAATAAAATTTATCACGAACAGTTTTTTATTGTTCAAACAAACGGATAAATCTTATTGGAACAAATTTTGTTTGGACGGACAAAAGAATGAATCTTATTTGAACAAATTTTACTTGCACTTGCAGTTTATTTTTTCGTCGAAAACTATGCTTTCACCTATGAAATCTAATTTTTTATTTTTAATGAGCACCAAATTTTTGAAAAAAGTCTATACATCTTGTTACCTAGACTTTAATTTAAATTTTTGATGGTGATAGGTCTAATGCCACTTGGTCATACCTAACCAGAATGAGCGGAGCTCTTTTGAATGAAGGCAAAGGTGTGAACCTTTTGTTGTGAAATAGCACTGTTAAGGTGAAAGGACGACTGTTCTTGAGCACATAAGGCACAACCCTTTTTAGGGGGTAGTCAAACTCATCCATGCACTCATTCATCCATCCACAAATCAGAATTTAGATCGAAATCAGAGACCGACTCATACCTGATGAATCAGGTATCATTTGTTATGGGAACATTGAGGGCTTTGCAGTCACGACCTATTTAACCTCTTCCTTCTCCTTCCCTTTAAAATGACGGTGTGAAATTTCTACCTCTATTTCTCGTACCCGTGATATTTCCAGGCTTGCTTGCTCAAAAGTAATGCGCCAAAATATTAAAACAATCTAATTGTTATGCCCAGAATCATGTTTATTTCTCACTATATACACCAGATGGCTGCCCTAGACTATTTCCAATGTTTTTAGAGATAGCTAATTTATTTTAAACTATGCACTCAGTTTTACATAATTTTATTGGATAAAAAATAGGCACTTTTATGACCATTTTCTTCAAAATTGTGAGACAGTTCAGGGGTTAACGGGCCCCAACTGCCATTAGACCACACGGCGATCTTTGGCCGAGACGAGAACAGAACTCTCTACCTTTCGGTTGCGAGATTGATGCTCATCCAGATAGGCTTCCATAGCTCGAAATTGTAATGATCTTAATATGTTTTTATTTTATTTATTTGTTTGAAAACTGAATTATATTAGGTATTTCGATTTTCTCCCATTTAAATATATAAAACTTATTCTTTTTGTTTTTCAGCCTCAGTATTTTCTTCCAACAGAACCTTTAGTGAGCTCTGAAGGCCTATGTGAGCAAGTGAATTATCACACCATGGTTTGAACATTATAAAAATTCTTTTTACCCATCCTACATGAGGAAGGAGGACATTTTTATGATACCATTGGAGTCGTATGAACTGCTACCTGAACCTCAGTTGAAATGGAAAAGATGATAGCTCCTTTTTTTTTTCATCAATATTTTTTCGCCATTTGTTTTGTGCTTGAAAAAGGTGATGACATTAGGAAGATTATTTTGTAATATTTTCTTGCATGTGAAATTCATGATTTTTGATCAATTATTAGAAAGAAGACAAGTAGGTAATCATCATATAATATTAGATAGTTTTTTCAAACTAGAAATTTTTGACTGTAAATTAATTTTGCCGCAATCGCACAGTAATTTTGAGTTTAATCTAGATTTTTTTATAAAAAAATATTAGTGAGAAAATGAGAAGCCATCAAAAACTTCCCACATTTTTTTTTCGGATTCGATTTGATAAATTTTCAGCCTTTTCTGAACTTTTAAAATAATACACAAATTAAGGCATAATATTATCCAAATGAGTAATAAATTCATCAAATTAATATCTAATACGTATTTGAAAGAAATATCGCACAGTAACTTCGAGTTTATTCTAGAGTTTTTTTTATGAAAAATATTAGTAAAAAACAAACAAACGAGCCATTAAAAACTGCCCACACTTTTTACGGATTCGCTGTTTCGATAAATTATCTACGTTTTCTGAATTTTTAAAATGATACACAAACTAAGGCATATAATTATCCAAATGAGTAATCATTTCATAAATTTAATATCGAATATGTATTTGAAAGAAATATCGCACTGTAACTTTGAGAAATACAGTAACTTCACAATCGCTCAGTAACTTTGAATTTAATCTAGATTTTTAATGAAATATATTAGTTAGAAAATAACAAGCATTCAAAAACTGCTCACATTTTTTTTTTTTTTTTTGGATTCGTCTCGATAAATTTTTAGCATTTTCTGAACTTTTAAAATGATGCACAAATTAAGACATATTATTATCCAAATAAGTAATCAATTCATAAAATTAATGCCTAATTTGTATTTGAAAGAAATAGCATCTCTGCAAGTTGTTATTCATTAATGTGAGAAAGCCGCAGTTAAAATTTTTATTTAGAATGATGATGTAACTAATTGACGATGAATGACCTCAATTGACCTCTACTGAATGAATGATATTCTATTATTTATGAAACGAACAAAACTCTTTCAATAATTTATTCAATGCAACAAGTGATTTTCTAAATGCATATTATAAACAAGTTAAATGAAATAAATTTCACTTCAAAATGATAATTCCTATTTTACCTTTAACTCTTTCAAATAGAATCTATGATTTTTTTATATGAGTTAATTGCCTTATTCGAGTGATGCAATTTACATATTTACATATTACGTTTATTTTCCAAGAGAATCATTTTATTAGTTACCATTCAATAAGTGATTTTCTAAATGCATATTATAAACAAGTTAAATGAAATAACTTGAACATCAAAATGATAATTCTAATTTTATCTTTAACTCTGTCGAATAGAATCTATGAATTTTTAATATGAGTTCATTGCTTTATTTGAGTGATGCAATTTACATCGTGAGTTTATTTTCCAACATGATCATTCTATTAGTTACAATGCAATAAGTGATTTTCTAAATGTATATTATAAACAAGTTAAATGAAATAAACTGCACTTCAAAATAATAATTCTATCTTTAACTCTCAAATAGAATCTATGAATTTTTAATATGAGTTCATTGCCTTATTCGAGTTACGCAATTTACATTGTGAGTTTATTTTCCTACAGTATCATTCTATTAGATTTAAATACTTAATTCAGATCCAGTGGGAAATAAGATGAAAATGTTATTTCTGGTTTCATGTCAGGATTCAAATATATTCATTTTCTTGTTTCAAGAGATAACAAGATTAGAATTCAGAAAGTGAACAAATGTTTTAGTAAATACAATAGAATATATGTTAGATATAGATGTTTATGGTATATTCTCTACTGTTATTATATCACTGCAGAATTGAGATTTAATCTCCATAAAACTAGATTTTTATTACATCAGAAAATATTTCATGAGAAAAAGGGATTATGGAGGAAAGAGAGTGAGGAATATGTTATGTTTCACAAAATATATTTTAGAATCTTCTAAATCTTCTTTAGAATCTTCTTCTTCTTCATATTATCAGTTTAATAAAAGTCTGAATATTTTAATTTAAGATTAAAGAAAACAGCAAAACGGAATAAATAATTGCACATCTAAGCCGGAAAATTAAGTAATATGTTTTTCATAAAACTAATTTTCCATATAAATTCATCATGAGGTTATATATTTGTAACAAATTATTAAATAAGTCTTCATATTTGCTCGTAATATAACTAACGAATATTTAAAAAATCGTTAAAAATCTTTAATCGGCATCATAAAATCAAAGAAATTTCAAAGCGAAATACATCATAAGATTATATATTTGTAACAAATTATTAAATTTGCTCTTAATATAATTAACAATTATTAAAAAATCATTGTATATGTAGGCATCATAAAATCAAAGAAATTTGAACTCGAAATACATCATAAGACTATATATTTGTAAAAAATTGTTGAATTTACTCTTAATATAATTAACAAATGTTTAAGAAATCGTTCTATGTGTAGGCATCATAAAATCAAAGAAATTTCAAAACGAAGTACATCATAACATTATATATTTGTAACAAATTATTATATTTACTTTTAATATAATTAACAAATATTTAAAAAAATCATTCTATGTGTAGGCATCATAAAATCAAAGAAATTACAACACGAAATCCGGAACTAATTACCTAAGTTCGTTATTTGAAGGATTAGAGGCAAATAAAAATGTTTCAAGAATTATCTTAGTATTTTTTCGCTGTAATGATTACCTGCTTGCTTCATCTTATAGACAATTTGTTTCGTGTTAGTATTTAAGGCTTTTCTATTTGGAAATATAATCTGGAGGAGTTTTGTCTGATAAAACATATCAATGCCCATTTGGATCCTATTTTATGAATATTTACATCTACCAATTATAATTGAAATATGAAATAATCGACAAAAAAGTGCTCCCTTAAAATTAAAAAGAAGAATTCAGCTGAAGTCTATGTATTAAAAAATAAATGGTAAATTATTCTAGAAAAATAAATGGTAATTTATTCTAGAAATGTATCGAAGGGCATTTCCTCTATGTTTCAGAGATAGTACTTGTAGCCAATATCAATGCCCATTTGGATCCTATTTTACGAATACTTATATCTACCAATAATGGTTGAAATATGAAAGAATTAAAAAAAATGCTCCCTTAAAAGAAGAATTCAGCTGAAGTCTATACGCTAAAAAATAAATGGTAAGTTATTCTAGCAATGTGTCGAAGGGCATTTCCTCTGGGTTTCAGAGTTAGTAGTTGTAGCCCATTTTTAGTTTTATATAAGTTAGATATTTATGTCTGTGTTTGTTGTACATATATATATCTATGACTTACATACAACTGAACAAAACATGAATGTGCCAAGAGTAATTGTAAAATCTGTAGATAAAAAGTGGCCAGTACAATTATTTCAAAAAAAATTCACATGGCCATCTATGACTACGGATGATTACATTTACCATTTAGACGAGTATCAATGTTTCGAAAATTGAACACGGTGCTAATCATCCAAATCCCCATATCATTGTAGAAGAAAGCACTGTGGAAGTCTATATTAACATAGATAATCGGTGCCATGTATAAATATCCATTAATATTTATGCTTATATATATCATGCACATTTTGTAAAAATAAAACTGAATTTGGAGTGGTTTTGTATAACACATCTGCTTTAACACTAAACCTACCAGCGTTTCACCGATACATTGGAGCTGCTGTTGGAAACCGGCCATTTGACCGGATCGTGGTAGCTGTAGTGTTAAGTCGTGGTCTAATGTAAAAGCTGTTTTTTCTTAAAAATTTGATATAGCTGAGAATCAAAAATGTTTGAACTAATTCATTCAAATTATTTATTACATACTAGCCGCCTTTGGTGACCAGCTGGTCCGCCATGAGTAATGGGTTCTAAAATTTTCAATTAAATCATGTATTCAATAGCCTTGAAATAATTCCGGGCATTGATTGGCCTGAAATTAACATTTTCTTTAAGATGATGGACTGAAAGTTCTAAAAGAACGCGTTTTCCTAATAATATTTTATAAATCAGCCAGTTTTAATTATTGATTTAGAAGATTGATTGATGTAGCAACTTTTATTTAAAATATTAATAAAAACATTTTGTAAAATATGGCTCACAGAGCAAAGTATGAAGAAATCTAAAACTCATTATTCATAAATGCATTGTTTGACTCAAACGACATAAAATGTAATTATTTACTTCATTTAGATCAAATTAATAGTATTAAACAATATATATGCCTATTAAAAATATTTTACAAATTGGTCATTTTACAGGAATTTGAATGCATATCCTGCATAAATTCAATCCTGTATAAATAAAGATAATGTATTGAATTAATGATTTAAATATTGCAAACGATCATAGAATCCTTTCTATTGCATTTTTTAAATAAAATATAAGATTTTATATTTCTTTTATTTTATCCAGTCACGTGCTAAAAGTTGTATTACTTTAGATTTATTTGCAATGATACTTTTTTTTATCTGAACTTCCGTCATTGTTTTCTTTTATTTTATCTAGTCAGGTGCTAAGAAAACATGGGTAAAATATTTCTTTAAAAATTCGTTAAAAATAGAAACTTAAATTATACACTAAAACACTGATACCATTAGAACGCTAATTTTTAAATCTTTAAATTGATGTAAAATTTAAGTTTGTGCGATAATATTTTCGGAAGTTATAGCGGAAAAACGTCGAAATTTCGCTTAAATTTTAATTGATTCAAATTCTAATTAACAATTCGAAAAACGTTCACCCAGGTACACATTCCCGATCTCCAAGGTATACATGTACCAAATTTGGTAGCTGTAGGTCCAACAGTCTGGCCTGCAGTCTGTAGAGCGCCAACACACTCACACACACACATTGAGCTTTATTATAAGTATAGATGTAATTTTATTACATATGTAATTTCCTTATATATATAATTTTATTTATGTTACAAATGTAAAGTATACATATAATTTCAAATTTTCATAGTATGAAATATTGTTGCAATTTCTTAAACTAATCTAAAGATATATGGGATTTGTTACAAAAATTAAATATAAAATATCCATCGTAAAGAAATGTAAAAACATATTTAGCTCAAAAATCATAAATCACCAAAAGAAAACTGAGCTGACAAAAGTTAAAAATAAAATATCCATCGTAAAGAAATGTAGAAACATGTTTAGCATAAAAGTCATAAAAGCACCAAAAAAACCTTAAGAAAACGAAAACATAGACTTAAACGAAACTTTAAATGTCTGCTTATTACTTAAATTTATGAAGATCCTATCATTGACAACAGGGCATACATTCCTGTTGAAGATCTATAGATGAGGCATTTATAATGAAGGTCTATAGAGCTTGATTTCTTGGTTGTTATATGTTGCTTGGTATGCAGTCTATATTGTGTATGAAAGAAACTACATATTGTTTGCTATATTATTATATATAATATTTCGTTGACATCTTATGCCTAGTTTGAATAGTGAAAAATAACTATTGATATCTGCTTAAAAGAATAAAAAGTAATTTTAAATTGTGAAAGAAATAATTTGAAATAAGAAAGTTTATAAGGTTGCCATTTTTATTAATGAGTTACTAATATAAATTTGGTTATTTTTTCTAACATATAAAACACGCTAAAAATAACTTTGTATTTATTACATTCCTTTTTAGAATAATTTTGCATTTTCTTGAAGAATAATTTTTAGTTCCCTTTTAATTGGTCATTTTTTCTAAATAATATACTTTTAAAGAGTGAAATTGAAATTTAGCTGTCGAACCTGCAACTAGTAAGATTTTCAAAACATTTCTTGAGTTAAGTATCAGTATTACTAAAATGCATATTATAATTATGAAAAACGATGATATAATTCTTAGTTTTTCAAAACAAATTATATCTTATAATAACAATTCGTTCCAAGTCTATAAAATGGAGTCCATTTATTTCTTTGGAATTACAGGAGTAATTTGAAATAAACAGTTTGATCAATTACTACATTGTTAAATTATTTTTAATTAAAGATGCAATTGTCATAATAGAGTACCTTAAGTGAAACAACAGAAAGAAGTTTTTGAGGAACCGTCTTTGTATAATGTTTTTAATTTATGTGCATATCGGTCTAAAGTTTAGCCTGTTCTATAGAATGAAAAATTAGTTGCGATTTTCTCCCAAATGAGTTAAAAAATGATAATAAATAATGAATTTGATTATAGGAAAATATTAAACAGGAAATGAATGTTTTAACAATATACAACAAGAAATTGGAGACTAAATGGGGTAATTATTGGAGATAAAATGGAATCCATTTCTTTCTTTGAAATTGCAGAAGTAATTTGAAATAAACAATTTTGCCAATTACATCATTGTTAAATTATTCTTAATTAAATGATTAAACTTTTGATTAAACTTTCATAATAGAGTATCTTAAGAGAAACAACAGAAGGAAGTTTTTGAGAAACCGTCTTTGTTTAAGGCTTTTAATTTATCTTCATATCGGTCTAAAATTTTAGCCTGTTCCATAGAATGAAAAATCAGTTGAGATTTTGTTCCAAATAAGTTTAAAAAAAAGGATAATAAATACTGAATTTGATTACAGAAAAATATTAAATAGGAAATGAATATTTTAATAACATTCAATAGGAAATTAATATCTTAATAACACTCAATAGGAAATGGATATTTTAACAACATACAATAGGAAATGAATATTTTAACAACATATAATAATAAATTAATACTTCAGAGTTTAAGGGAAAGCCGAAGCTATGTTGTTTTTACTCAATTTAATTTCGATACTAATCCTCACTTTTTAAAGAAACTTTTATGCGAATTTCTTTGTTTATGGTTTGAAAGCCAAGAAATATTGGATTGTCATATATTCTTAAAATCTATTTTCCAATATTATATCTCTCAAAAAAATCTTATTTCTTTGGCACAGTTCCGTCATCTATCGTTTGTTCCATCGCAAAAGCTATTCGATCGCCGAGAATTTCATATTTTCGAAGAATATTTTGGCAACTGGAAATTATCGATTACAATGAACTTTATGAAAATCTTTAAGCCAAAATAATAAAATATTTTCAGATACTACACATGAAGAATTTTTTTAGTGAAAACTGGAAATTTCAACTTATTTCTTAACCAATTTTACAATATTTGGCTGAAATTTGGTTAAAATACATAATAAATTGCTTTGATATACTTTTTATTTAAAAGTGGGTTATAAAATTAAGAAAAAAAATATAATAAATGTATATTGTTAGATTATAAATAGCTTATCACTGAACAACATTTGACTAAAATCATTCTAATCATGCTGATTTATTTTCTATGGGATTACATAATTGTTTAAAACTGCAAATTATTCATGTTACGCATGCAATTCTTTTTTATATCAAACTAATTAATAATTTAAATTTTGTTTAAAGTTTATTCTTGTGTATTTTTTACATGAGTTTTAATTGAATTTTAAACTAACAAATTGTTCAAAAATGTTCTTACTATTTCTTGTAAACGCATATCAGTACCCATACTGTACCCAGCAATTTTTATCATTTTATATTTTGAATTTCTTTTGCGAATCATTTTTCATCGTTTCATAAACATTTCAAGAAACATTGAATACAAAAACTATCAAAATGTTACTATAAACACCTTGAATCTTATGATCCAGAATTCAATCAAAAGTTTCATTCGAAATGAATTAAAGCTGGGCCTATCTTGCACTAGATGAAATGAGAAAATTTTTTTATTCCTAAAATCCTGATTAGTATATTTTAAATCTTTATTTCTAAGGATTTTCATTCATCATCTTAATTTACTAAACAATTACAAAGTATAATTTGAAATCTATGAGTTTGATTATTGCGTTAGTAAAGGCATTTTATTCATTTTCATCGTTTCATAAGCATTGCAAGAAATATTGAATACAAAAACTATCCAAATGATAATATAAATACCTTGAATCTCATGATCCAGAATTCAATCAAAAGTTTCATTCGAAATGGATTAAAGCTGGGCGTATCTTGCACTGTATGAAATTAGATAAACTCTATGCTCCTAAAATCCTGATTAGTAGGCTTTAAATCTTTAAGTCTAAGGATTTTCATTCATCATCATAATTTACTAAACAATTACAATGTATAATTTGAAATCCATGAATTTGATAATAATTTGAAGCGTAAATAAAGGTAAATCAAGCTGTTTTCAATGATCCAAATTAGTCGTGTAGTGGTGTACGTTACGATGACAAGTATTAGATTTCCTGAGTAGTTTTGTACATTGTGTGTATGACTAGCAGCATAGAAATAAGGACTTCGAGTTTTGATGATTATGCAATAATCTCATTTTCTGAGCTTCTTCAGTGAAATACACAGAAAACTAATTCCCGCCGATCAAACAATAATTCTCAACAATAACTTGTTCACTATTTTTTGCAACATACTTCTATTTAAAAAATTTTCAATTATTTCGATATATAGAACAGGCCTAGTAATAAACCTGCTGAAACGGATTATAATTTCCAATGATCGGGCAACAATTCTCAACAATTATTTGTTCAATATTCTTTGTGATCGATTTCTGTTTGAAATTTTTTTAATCATTTCGATACATAGACAGGCTTAGTAATAAACCTATTAGAATTGAAATGGATTAGAATTGAATTGAATTGAATGAATTAGAAGACTCCTGAGAATCCAGAGAGCAAAAGTCTGATTTCTAGCTCAAGTGAAGTTGACACACAAATTCGCTTGCATAGCCCCTTTTTACAGGGCGGCACATTCCTACATCTCACAGATCGAACACAGAACAACCATGCCCGAACCGGGACTCGAACCCTAGACCTCGGGGAAGATACGCTACCCTTATGCCAAGACGCCGGCTATAGTTTTAATTTGAATATGAAAGAAATGTAATTTCGTGAAATTTATTCAATATTTTAGCCTATTAAATAAATTAGAGAACAAAAAAGGCCAGTTTTATTTTTTAAAGTGGTTAGAGGAGTTTGAAGGCCAATCCAATTGCTTAATTTTATTATTATGTATTTAAAATTATTTTATTACTATTTAAAGTTAATTTTAACCTCTATTTAAAATAATTTTAGCAACCTAATACATAACGCCTAATTATAACTAGCATCAAAATAAAACAAATTATTTATACACTTCTAATCGCTTCTATATAAGTGATTCAATGTTTAATTAAAATTATGCATCGTTACTCTAGGTATTATTTTCGTTTTATGTAGCTCGAATTAAAGATTTTAAAGCTTTGCTTATTTAGCAAACATTTAATAAGATACATTATGTTTAAAATTTAATGGAAAATTTATTCAATAATTAGGTAATAATCACATCATCATAAAAATGATGATTATGAAATCGGCTGACACAGCGAAAAAATGGTAACGCATGAAGTTAAATATATATCCACGAAACAGCTCAGCACAGCATTTTAATATTATGTTAGAAACAAGCGCACGGTACTAAAAAATGTTTCCTTTATTTAGAATCGCATTATTATGAGCTTAATTATGCCTTTAAAGCAAGGTTCAAATTTAGTCCTTTTCAAAAACTGTTGAACGAAGCTATTCTGTCGTGACAAAATGTATTTTCTCTCAATTATCGCTGAAATCGGATTATTTATCCCTAATTACTGCGGTAATTAGGGAATGCATTACATAAAAGGAATTCTCTTTATTTTAGTTTCGTAATTTTAAGTTGGCGAGCTCTGTTGTCTTTCGATCCATTGCCCTGTAGAATTTTCATGCAGCTTTTGGCGGTTTTTTTTTTTTTTTTTTTTTTTTTTTGCGTTCACATATTTTTATTTTAGATTCTTAGCTTATCTGCTGAGCATCTGTGAATAAGATTTAATCATTTTGGGCAGTATTTAACGGACAAAACGCAACAAAAATTGTAACTATGAACTTCCCAGTTATTTCATAAACATAACATTTATACAGTGCTGATATAAAGTATACTTAAAAAAAATGTCATTTTGGAGATTTGCAATTTTCTTTGTTGGAGTAAAATTTTTCATTTCTCAAATTGGGACCGCTTGTTCTTTTGGGGTTAATTCATACAGCTTTCGATGTAATTTTTATTTTACGCACACATATTTTCATTTTCTAAATTTCAGAATCAACAAATTATATTCATTATATTTTTTCACCGATTCTTAGCTTATCTGCAGAGCATCTGTGAATAAAATATGAACATTTTGGACAGTATTTAACAGCAAAGAGCAAACGAAATTTTAAATAGGAACTTCCCAGCTATTTGATAATATTACATTACATAAACACAAAATTTAAACAATTCTGACATACTTCAAAACATATTACTCTTGGTATACTTCTGGTATACTTTAAAACATGTCATTTTGGAGATTTACAGTTTTCTTTTTTTGAGTAAATATTTTTTTTTTCTCAAATTCAAATTTCTCAAATTCACTTTTGATCACAAATTCCAATTGGGAATAATTCTTCAGGCCAACTTTTGAGTATTTTTCTAAGCACACATATTTTCATTTTCTAAATTGCAGAACTAAGAAGTTCTATCAATTATATTTTTTCACAGATTCTTAGCTTATCTGCAGAGCGTCTGTGAATAAGATATGAAAATGTTGGTCAGTATTTAACAGCAAAGAGCTACAGAAATTTTAAGTAAGAAATTCTCAGCTATTTCATAATATTACATAACCATAATATTTATACAGTGCTGATATGAAGTATACTTCAAAAAATGTCATTTTGGAGATTTGCAATTTTCTTTGTTTTAGTAAATATTTTGATTTCTCAAATTGCAACTGCATGCACGCATCGTTTTGATTCATACATTAATTCATTTGACGATTTTTTTTACGCTCACACACTTTAATTTCTAAATGGCAGAATTAACAAATTCTATCAATTATTACATAAAAGAAATTCTTTTTATTTTAGTTTTGGAATTTTAAGTTGGCGAGCTCTGTTGTCTTTCGATCCATTGGCCTGTAGAATTTTCATAGAGCTTTTGGCGTATTTTTTTACGTATACATATTTTTATTTTACAGAATTAACAAATTTCATTAGTTATATTTTTTCACAGATTCTTAGCTTATCTGCAAAGCATTTATGAATAAGATTTGATCATTTTGCACAGTATTTAACAGACAAAAGGCAACAGAAATTGTAACTATGAACTTCCCAGTTATTTCATAATATTACATAAACATAAATTTTAAACAGTGCTGATATAAAGTGTTCTTTAAAACATGTAATTTTGGAGATTTACAATTTTCTTTGTTTGAGTATTTTTTTTTATTTCTTTATTGCATGCACTCTTGGGGTTAATTCTTCAGGCTAACTGTTTGAAGCTGCTATAGACCTTACATTTTTATTCCAGCTGCTGAATTTTAACAATAAAAATTAATTTACTGGCTAAAACAATCAATTTATAGCTGAGATTTGTAATTCTATTTCTTCTTGAATCGATATATTAGATTAATATATAATCGATATATTATTATAGATTTACAATTTTCTTTATTTCACTTTTTTTATTTCTTTACCGCATGCACTCTTGGGGTTAATTTTTCAGGCTAACTCTTTGAAGCTGCATAGATCTTAGATTTTTACTCCAGCTACGGAATTTTAACAATAAAAATTGTCCTGGCCAAAATAATCAATTTATAGCTGACATTTGTAATTCTATTTGTCTTTGAATCGATATATTTTTAATATATTTCAAAATATGGTAAGTAAATTTTGACTAACTGAGGGATTGTGGGATAAATTTACCGATAAAATGAACAATTGACAAATAGGATATCATACACGTATAAGTGCGAAAGATTCTTAATTTGCCTACTTTATTAAAATTTTAAAATTTTTGTTCTTTCAGTCATTTTTTCAGCTAGAATCAATTACCACTACTGCATATTTATTTGGATATAAAGCATGAGGGTGTAGTTTGTTAAAAAAATTCTCACCGTTATAGTAGCATAGTTTAACAATACAGTTACAGTAATGGTGCAATTCCGTAAACATTGAAGAAAAGTAAACATTTTTGTAAAGCTTTTAATAATACAGTTAGAGTCATTTACCACTACTACTTGTTTATTTGGATATAAATCATGAGCGCATGGCTTGTTAAAAAATTCCGTTGCATCGTAGTATCATATGATGGTTTGTTTGTAGCATTTATTGCTTTAGTCTGTATTTGTTCCACGAAAAAGAATCCTATAATTTCAAATACCAGTCATTCATTTAGTATGTGAAATTCAAGTGAATTATCTTGTCGTTGCTTCAGTAATAAGATTAATATCTCTGTAAATCATGTTTATAAAAGAAACAGATGGAGTAATTCAGTAAATCATTGAAAAAAAATAAACATTATGGTAAAGCTTTTAACTATACAGTTTGAGTCATTTACCACTACTGCTTATCTATTTGGATATAAATCATGAGAGCATAGCTTGTTAAAAAATTCCGTTGCAATGTGGTAGCACATGATGATTTGTTTGAAGCATTGATTGTCTTCGTCTATTTTAGTTCCACGAATGAGAATCCTATAATTCCAAATTCACTTTACCAGCCATTCATTTAGTATGTCAGATTCCAGTGAATTATCTATCAATCTCTCAGTTTTTGCTTCAGTTATAATACTCTGTAAATCATCTTTATAAAAGAAACAGATGGTGTAAATTTGTAAACATCGGTGAAAAATAAACATCTTGGAATGTTTAATTTTAATTAACGAAAACATTTTAATTGCCATAGAAGTTCTAATCTACGAAATAATTTACAAATTATTTCGTAGTATTTTGTAAATAAAATAATTTATTACATTGAAAGTATGATTTAGCTTTTATCAGGTAGAAAATGAATTCAGGAATATACTTATAAACTGACAATACATAAATTATACTCTCACTACTCTATTCATTTTAACAAATTTATCTGATAAACGAGGTAAAGTACATTTTAAAGTATTTCTATAAAATTACTTTGATATAAAATGGTGGAAATGAATTTAGATTCAATTTGGTTGTTTCTAGATATCATTTCCAAAGGTTTTAACATTTTTTTTCTTATGAATAAATATGTTTTATTTCTTTTAAATCAACTAAAAAAGCATTAACTTTATATCTATAAAATGTAAAATTGATTTTCAAAACGATGAAACCTTTTTAGATACTTTATTCGTAGTTATTAAAATTATAGTCAATTAATTGTCAAATTGTTATTTTTTAACAATTTATTAATATTTTATTGGGTCTTCTTAATAATATACAATATTCAGAAATTGTATAAGCATTTCTCTTTATTGCCTCACCATCAATATTTTAAAGAAATCTCATGAATTTATGAATGGATTTCTCTCTCTCTCCCGATATTTGTTGAATAAAGAATTATTATTTGTTTGGCAGGAAATCAATACGTTGCTAAGCTACAAATTTAATTTATGTACGCTGTTTACAGTTGATTTCTATGCACAGTGAAAAATTAATGATTCCGAGGAAGGTTCTCAAAGAATGCAGGAGGATCGTAGCAAAAATATTCGATTTTATTCCAAAAATATTGCTCTGAGTTTAATGGTTTGGCAAAAGAGCCAATGTCTGAGAAGATTATTTTTCCATCATGAAATCCTACGAGTAACATTGTACGTAAAGGCAACATAATTTATAAAATAAGTTGAGTCACAATAATGCATTTATAGAGAGAAGGCTCCATTGATAATAAGACATCATTGGAATTGTATAGGCTATCCTATTGAAAATAAAACGAAATAACTTAAAATCATTATCTCAAGTAGCAATAATTCGATCTAAAAAATCATAACATCAAGTATAATATAATTCAAAGGCACTTTTGATTATTAGCGTTTTAAGAATTAATTTTCCAAAAATATTGCGCTTATTTTAATTGTTTGGCAAAAGAGCCAATGTCCAAGAAGATTATTTTTCCATCATGAAATCCTAAGAGCAACATTGTATGTAAAGGCAATATAATTTATAAAATAAGTTGAATCACAATAATGCATTTATTGTGAGAAGGCTCCATTGATAATAAGACATTATTGGAATTGTATAGACTATCCTAATACAATAAAATGAAATAACTTAAAATCATTTTCCTTGATTCTATCTCAAGTAGCGATAATTCGATCTAAAAAAATCATAACATCAAGTGCAGTATAATTCAAAAGTACTTTTAATTATTTTATTTGTTATTTAATTAAAATTAATATCAGAAAATTAAGGTCATAAAATGTGAGCTTCTTATAATGCAGTTGTATTGTTGTAAATAATAAAAACATTGTCAGACTGCTTCTGAAATGTGACATTTTATCTGGTTAACAAATATTCTGATCAATTATTATTATGAAATAATATAAAGTTCGTTTTACGATCTCAACAACCTGATAGAAAAAATACAATAAAATGAATGCCGTGCAATAACTATAAACATACAAGAGAATAAAAGAATAAGTTTATTTGCTAGTTAAATTTTTAGTTAAAATTAGTATCAAAAAATTAAGATCATAAAGTGTGATTATATGTCGTTAGATCTAAAGCTTCTTATAATGCAGTTGCATTGTAGTAAATAATGAAAACATTGTCAAACTGCTTCTGAAATATGACATTTTTCCTGGTTAAAAATATTATATTTAAAATAATAGAATACGTGTTAACCAAAAAAAAACGATCTTATTTCAGAAGCAGTCTGACATAAAGTGTGATTACACGTTCTTATATCTAAAGCTTCATATAATGCAGTTGCAAATAATGAAAACATTGTCCACAAACTGTTTCTGAAATAAAACATTTTTTCTGGTTAACAAATATTCTGAACATTCATTATTAATTACGAAATAATGTAAAGCCCGTTAAACAATGTAAAGCAAAGTAAATGCCGTGCAATAACTATAAACATACAAAAGAATAAAATAAATAATATAAAGCTATTTTGCTAATATTCGCTCAGCTGTATCAAATTTTTTCGAAGTGAATAATAAGCTATAGGTAATGTGAGAATATGCAACGTAATCTTCTTTATTTGAATTTTGCTGTGCTGTATGAGTCATCTATGAAATGACAAATTTATTTACAAATAAATTCACTCTGCAAACTGTAACGCACCTGTTAAAATTAGTGATAATAAAGGTCAAACTGACAATTGTAGTTGTCATAACGATAATTATTTCTCATAAATGGGATGATATTTTAATAATAAAATGAAAAGTATGTATGATAACGTTAAAGACTGTTTATTCAATGAGATATTCTGCTTTAAATGATTTATGAATGATTGTTATGACTTAGTCGACATACATGTGTTTACTACATTTACACAATCATTGTAATAATATGTTAAGATCTTTGTGACATCATTAATTAAAATTTATGGTATATAGTTTGTTGATTTTCATTTCTTGTGATTTCATTACTTCTCTCTTTTTTTTTTCTTCTGAATTTAGGTTCAACAACGCAGTGCAAATGTTATCAGTTGGAAAAATTATTGAATTTCGGGGAATTGATCTCTAACACTGATTCATAAATATGCATGAAAATGTTAAAAACTTTCAACTTTATTGTACAAAAAGTTTTTATAAAACACATGTATATGCATGTATACATATACAATCATAAAACTATTAAAACAATTAAAACCCAATTCCTGGTCAACAAAAATTAATATGAAACCCACTAGGTCGGAATCGAAATTAAAACTCAATTCGGAATTAAAAAGCTAAAAGATCACAAAATGAAAGGTAAATGAAATAGAACCAATTAATGAAACAAATCCAAATTAATATAATTAATAAAATTATGTAAACGAAACATGGAAACGGGACCAAAAGCGAAATCGAAACTAAAAATTTTTTAAGTTTTTAAATCAATCATTTTATTTGGTGAGTGCAAATGCAGCTACTACTAAAATACAAATGAATCTAAATTAATTTACAAAATAAGCCAAACAAAAAGGAACACAACCGAATGAAAACTATAACCAATAGAAAAAGAATCCGGCCTGTAAACTTCGTCAAGGGTCGCTTCCAGGCAAGGATTCAAAATAATGGATTTTTTTCTGTGAGGCATCGATGGACAATGGTCCATTGACACCTCGTGACCCGAAAATTCCCCAAAAATTAT
>JAPMOQ010031569.1:1142097-1167675 GCA_026543055.1 Argiope trifasciata
TTCAACTTTATTCAGTAAAAAAAAATTATATTACTCACGCACACACGCACAAATTCATATTTTTAATTTTGCCACATATTATACAGATTAAATAGGAATTTAATTCATTCAGTGTTCGATTATCTTGCATAACAATGATTCAAATCTAAATTATTTTTTAATTCACAACTATTACGTATCGAATTTTCTAATTCCAATATTCTTGTAATAAACAATGTAATAAATATTATATGAACAGTTTGAGTAAGTAGAAATAAAGGAATGCTTAAAGGTTAATATTTTTTTATGTTTATTGTCTTTCCATTGTATTATCATCAGAAACGAAGAATTGAAAAATTGAAAAATCTGAAGGTTGAACAGTTTTCTATTCTTTTAATTAAATACAAATGCCAAGAAGGGAAAAATTAAAAGTTATTAATCAGGCGCAAGAAAATTATTTTACAGAGTGCAGAAGATTTCACTGCATTATTGTAACAGTTATAATATATTTGCTTAAATGTAAATATTTATATAAATAATTTATACAACAAAATGTATTTTTTTACAACGCAAGGGCAAATAATTTACCTCAAATTGAAAAGTCAATTACATAAATCTCATTCATCATATTTTAATAGGAAAAAACTTCTAATATTTCAATTTTTCTCCCATTAGATGTGGAATTCAAATTTATAGAAAGAAATCAGATCCTTTTTCAAAGTAATGCATTATTTATCAAATTTTGACAACAGTTTTATAAGAATATCAACGTGATATTTTGAAAAAATAAATATTAAGTTGTGGAATAAGTAGCGTTTTTATATTTTCTTTGTTTTACACAGATTTTTTTGCTTTTCGACAAAGTATATAGTTTTCATTCGATAGAGCTTTTTCTGTTCTACAAAACTGTTTTAGTCGTCTTTCTCAGTAATTTCATTTTTAATTACTTTTAAGTCTTAGAAATGGAATATCCAGGAGGTAAAAATTAACATCTTCGACACCTACTCTTCGTTTTTCATCGAGGCTCAAATAAAGCCGAAGCAGCACAGGGCATTTGCAGCATATACGGAGAAGGTGTCTTAGGAGAGTCTAAGGCACATAAATGGTTGTAAAGTTCAAAAATGGTGAATGTGACGTCGCGACTCGTTCCTCGAACTGGGAGGGTATGGTGTACAGGGAAATGCTGGAAAGGAATGTCACGATCACCAAGTAGCTCTATATAGTCCAGCTACACTGCGTGAATGAGGCTATGTGACTGAAAAGACCCCATCGGCAATGCCAAACCATACCCTTCATGACAACGTCAGATCCCATGTTGTACAAATCATCAAAACCGCACTCAAAGAGTTCGAATGGAAGTTCTTTCACCATCTCCAGATCTTGCACCGTCGGATTACCATCTTTTCCCTGTCGAAACATATGAGGTTCGTTATCTTCGCCAATGAAGAGGACCTTAAAAACTGGCCCAACAACTTCTTCGATAACAGAAAAGACGATTTTTGGGGTAACGCCAGACACAGATTGGTCGAGAAGTGGGAGGAGGCCGTAAATAGCAACGGTGAATACATAATCGATTAATTGATTGTTAGAATTAATGCTTTTCTTTAAATAAAAATCTTTGATGAAAACGCTACGAACTTATTAAAAACCTAATATATACAAGGTGACCAGCGAATAAGCCCTGATTTGAAAATTAAATATCTCTACAAAAAAGATAAATAGAATTATGCGGTAAACTGTACGTTTATTAGCAAAACTGTAAAATTACTGCAAAAAAGTTAAGAAAATTTAGTTACGAAAATCTTTAACAGATGGTGCTCTAATCACAATGCCCACAGACGTTTTCAGTGTGACGTCAAAAATGAAAAATGATTCTCGATTTCACTCCTTGTGACTTTTTTCTGTGGTGAACATTGAAAGACACTGTCTATAGAAAAAATCCCTCCACTCTAGTTGAACTTAAATCATTGATTGGTGTTTCATGTGATACCATTTCCGTTGAGACATTGCAAGACGTAATGCCAAATTTCATTGTTCGATTAAGCCACCTCATTGTTTCGAACGGTGAACATTTTGAAAATAATGTATTCTGATTGCAAAGACAGCATCACTTTATTGTTTTTATTAAAAGACTTCTTTCAGAGAAAGAATTTTCATCGTAGAGGGCCATCTGTTAAAGATGTTCGTAACTAAATTTTCTAAACTTGTGTACAGCATTTTTACAGTTCTGCTAATAAACGTACAGTTTACCGCATAATTCTATAGATATTTTTTGTAGATATTTAATTTTGAAATCAGGACTTAGTCGCTGATCACCCTGTATATAGGGTGTTTAATCTAATTATAGCCCATTAGTTAATTTTTAAACAGCTAGAAATAAACATATCCATGTATTTCAAATTAAGTTAAAGGACATAAAGAATATTAGTTTATGCTGCTTCATTTAATGCACACTCAACCTTCTAGAGAGCCTGGCCGTCATACCAACATCAAAGGTTGCGCGTATTTCCCACATACGCTATGGTAAATTGTAAATTTTCAAAAGCGTAACTTCTGAAATTATAATGTAAATAGCTTAGGATTAAAAACTACAATCACTTTAAACTTTTTTTCTTAAAAAGAGCAGAAACAATATAAACATAGATTGCAATAACAATATAAAATGAACACAGGTTAATTGAATTGATTTAAAAATAATATAAATGAAATGGTCAATATTTTGGCAGAACAATTGGCATATAAAATATAGAAGTGCAAAACTACATAATTTATGTATAAAAAGGAAAAAGTAATTGAAAGTTAGATAAGGAAAGGAAGAAAATAGTCTTATTGTTATTTCATTGCAGCGGTTCAATTTGAACAAATGTGTTAAGTGCACTCCAAACATATAAATTTATCACAATTCTCACAACTGAATCTCATGATTCTAGTCTGCTTTTTCTCTTTGGCAGTTTTTGCATCTTTTTTTCCTGGACGTCACATCTTCCACTTCTTCAATACCTAGTTCGACTTTTCTCATTAGCACCTTTCATTTTAGCTCACTTTATAGAGACGTGAGTGCTTTTTTTCAACATTTTCTTTCGTATGTGCCTTTGTCATTTGTTGCCAGTCTAAAAATATACAGATTTATTTCTGAAATCGTGCAAAATCAGATGTAACAAAAACTTGCATCAACGGTCGCTCGTATCTCTAAAATACAAATATCTGATCGGCAGAGACCTATTAACGTCACAAACTTTCGGTGAAAAATAGCCAAAACAGGCGATTCCAGCACCACCAGATCTAAAATTATGAAACGAAATTCGTCTCTAGTGTATCTCTCACATACACGCGCCCCCTGGAAGGTGAATGAAATTGCTAAGCCTATTCTTTTGAGGAAGCATGTGTTTAATTTTATTTTAAATATTAGTTTGCCTAAAATAACCTCTAAAAGGGAATAATAGAGTAAAAGGAATGCATAAAAATGAAGACATAATTTAACAAGAGTTTATTTATTGAATGAAATAACAAAAGTCATAACTCTTTACATAAATTAAATGTTTACTATCTTGAAGAATGACGGTTTTTCTTGGTTTAGGAATTTGCGATTGAGGCCAGATTATAATGGACGCTATATATTGCAAGTTTCTCTTTTCTAAAAAAAAATAGAAATATTTTGCTGTACCTTTTAAGTTATCCTGCAATTTTAAAATCACTGGTTTTCGATCACATTAGAAATATTTTTAAATTGTTATTTCTTGTAGTTCAGATTTTCCTTTTTTCCAAAATAGCTTATATTCCTAGGAAAAGGAAGACCTGACCTATCCTTCAGGAGAATTTTTAGCAAAACATATTTTTCAGCTAAAATTTGTCTTTTACTTCAATTTTAATTTTTATAAAAATTCTTCACCGTTAACATGATATATCGAAAATTAAAACAGGTATTTGCAAAAAAAATTCAGCGTGTGTTTTAAATGATAATCTGTTGCTGTTAAAATACTTTTATTTGTGAAATGCTTTTTCATTTATAGGTGTTTTTAGAAGAATTAAGTTGAGTTGTTAATTAATGGAAAAAAAATGCATATATATATATATATATATATATATATATATATATATATGAGTTAATTTTTAAAATTAACTTCTATGTTTCTCAAAATTTTTCTTAGAGTTTCGCTCATTTAATTCATTTTTGGATTCTATAACTTGTTTGCAAAGAAATCTAGGATTGCAGTTTTGATTAGACAGCTAACCGTTTCCGTTAAATTTCATTAAAATGTACTATAAATTTTCCTATTTCTCAATATAAATTATGTTTTCAAATTATTTGGCTGTATTTATAGCATTTTGTATTATAGTTAATAACACATCTAAAAACCATACTGTTAAATAGTTTTTTAAAAAAAATCCCATTTTTCGAAAATTACCTTCGAACGTAGTCGATTACCTTAAAAGTTAAATTTGGTTAGGAGGTGGGTTACAACTCATATTCGTTTAAAATTTTTAATGTTTATAGAAGTACGAAAAACTTCACTATTGGTCCAAGATTAAGAAAATGTTGAAAACAACTAATCAGGAACCAGAAAAAAAAGTTTAATATTACATTGTAAGTTGTGAAATAAATTGCACATTTGTATTAAACATAATATTTATGACATGTTGTATGTCAAAAAAGTTTCCGACATCCACCTTCATATAAGAAGTTATTTTGTACTTCAAGTATTTCTAATATTCTATTAAAAATATTTAGCAGTTTGATTTACATATAAAATAAGAAAAAGTAAACGCTGTTATTCTAAAAAAACACTTCGAAATTTCGTAGAAACTTCTCACTTTAGATAGACGTTTGTCATAAAAAATGTCTATTATACAATTATGCCTATCTGTCTATATGTTCGGGTGTACACAAACTTGAGCATTCAATAACGCAACAAGTGAAATGGTTGAAATTTCAAAATGCAGTAATAGCTCCTTATTCGAGCTTCCTTCATTCGCGTTTTCACTATTCTCGGATTAAAAAAATGCGACCCCATTCCTATATTCGCGGTTAAAATTTCTTTATTCGAGGATCTAATAAGTGCATGGTAATAAAAGGATTCTAATAGGACCCAACCCAATATTCTTTGTAAATGTTGTCAAATGGACTAATAAAAAAAGTAAAATAGAATTTATTACAACTTAGCCTAAAGTTTGTTATTTAATTCAAACTGCAAACATAGCCGAAATCGCGAATGGAATATTACGAGATGGGTTCGAAGAGATAGTGACATTCAGGAATTGCTTGAATCGCACAATGAAGGTCTGACAGAAACCGACTTGGAGGAAATGTTAAATTCACAGCTCATTGAAGAAGATGCTTCAACAAACACTGGAAACGTGACATTTAAATTGAAAAATCTTAGTGAAGGTCCGAGAATGGTAAATAAGCTTTGACATTTCTTTATGAACATTGGTGAATCTATGGAACGAAGTCTTATTTTTAAGAGGCAAATTGCTAATGCGACTGCTGCGTATCAGTCTGAATGGAATGAGCTTTTAAAAATTGCCAAGAAAGAGAAAATTACAAAAGTCTTCAAACCATTGCCCAAGCCTTAAGCTAATTAATCAAAATCTTCAATTAAATTGATTTTTTTATATATTTGTTTCTTTTTTTATTTTGTCACTTAGGAACGTATCTCCTATAATCCCAAATAAATTAACATTCCGTATTGACGGTTTCTGTATTCGCGGCATTTTTATGGAGCATGTACCCCGCGAATAACGATATTTTGCTGTATAATTCAACAGAATACAATTATTAATATGACTTAATTCTTAGTCAGATCCGTCAAGGACAGCATTTATGCCTGTCCTAGCTCATTTGAATACAATAACATGAATACAATATAATAAAAGATGACTAGCTCATTCTATGATAATCGTTTTACATAGACAAAATAGAATGCACCTATCAAATTCTATAAGAGAAAAGTAATCGTAACTATTTTCATGCCATTTTTTTAAGCAATCGAAAACATTTTGTCTATGTCTTTTAAACAAAACTATTTTCAACCGAATTCGTATCTTTTGAATAAAGCATACGAATTCGTTGAGTGGCTCTTGAAACATATCTTTGTACTTGTACTTGAAAGTATCTTTGTGGATAAAAAAAAATTCAACTTAATTCTTTTTTTATCAAAAAGAGGGCAGCACAGGGCAGTTGAAATGAGCTTCGGAAAAGTTGAGTGAGCGTATCAACACGAAGAAAAAGAGGGGAAAAAATGAGAAAGCAATAAAACTGACGGTTCAATGACGGTTTGACGAAATAGCGATATTTTGTCTAAAAAATAGTGAAATTTGAAATAGTTTTGTGTTGTGTCATATCTTTTCCTAGAAGGCATCTACCAAATCACTATCAAATTTCCTTTCTTTAAAAGATTACAATTGTCGTGAGCAGCCAACAGAAAAATAACGAATTTTCGATAACTAAGCATGATTTAATTTTTATGGTCTTTTATGGTAATTTTTAATTATTATAATTTTTATGGTAAATCTTTCTAACTTTATAATAAACCATATAACAAACTCCAAAGATATTTTGAAATATTATAAGTTGTGAAAGCATATAATTTTAAACACTTTAAAGATATTTTGAAATATTTTAAATATATTTTAATATATTTTGAAATATTTAAATATATTTTAAATTGTAAAAGCGTATAATTTTAAACACTCTCCAAAGATATTTTGAAATATTTTAAATTGTAAAAGCATATAATTTTAAACACCCTCCAAAGATATTTTGAAATATTTTAAATTGTAAAAGCATATAATTTTAAACACTCTCCAAAGGTATTTTGAAATATTTAAAATTGTAAAAGCATATAATTTTAAACACCCTCCAAAGATATTCTGAAATATTTTAAATTGTAAAAGCATATAATTTTATACACACTCCAAAGATATTTTGAAATATTATAGACTTAAAAACATATATAGATATTAGCATAATTTATATACAGTTTACAACAGCATGTAAATTATGCTGAAAAATTTTTAATTTCAACTTTTCATATAGTTTTCAACCAGAAATACAAATGCCAATATACAAATTTAAGGTATATGCATTACTGCAAGAACAATATAAATAAATATATAAGAATATGTCATTATTTACTATAATAATTTCATAATTTGATTTCCAAGGAAAAAATGTACTATTCTACTTGGTTTGAAAAATTATAATTAAATTAGATTGAAGAGCAAATGTTTATCTTTTCTTCCATAAAGTGAACAAATGTTGCTGTTTAGTTATCTCAGGACACCTTTATATCAGATTTCAAAATGGGGAAACAAAAAAGAATTCTGAGAAATTCTATAGGTTAGAAAAAAAAGAAACTAAGCAATGAATATATGAATACTTAATTTGTTTTCTGAACTTATCTCTCGGTAGAAAGATTCCGAGCTCATAGACGTTAAAGCTTTAGCTTCCTAAAACGCTGGATTGTATATGTTTACTAAACAGCTTTCTCACTGAAAAGAGGCAGCGTTTGGAAGATAAATGCAGCGAGCATTGCTCACCCTCTCACGCAGGAAAAGTTTCTTTTCTTTTTTTTTTCTTTGTCCTTCTTTATTTTCCAAAAAGAAGGAAGAAAAATCTTTTTTTGGCTTTTAAAGCTTTGAAAAGTGAACATCTTTGAGAAATATGGGCTCAAATGCAGTGTAAAACGCTTCAATTGGAAAAATCTAATTAGGGAAACTTATCTTAATAAGCCTAAAACTTTCGAATTCGCGTACTTTGAACTAAAATAAAGAAAATGACGAATTCAGTTTTGTTTTCTAACTCCAGAAATTTTGAAAAAACGGAAGTATATTTTATCAAAATTGCGCATATACTTCTCAATATTTATCCGAAAAGAACTTTGAATTTTTCTTTTATTGCAATATTACATTACATAAAATATTTTTTTCCTACTCAGGAGAAATTATGTAATAATGAATAGGTAAGTGGAAAGGTAGTTTTTTTCGAGTGTTTGTTACAAGAGCCAACTTGTGTAAAGCAGTGCTAAAAATATAATTTGGAAAAGGACTTTAGAGCTTTTAATTCTTCTTTAACAAGCGAAGATTATTAATACAGGTGTGATGAAATAAAAATATTCAGAATTTGGTTCATAAATTTATCAATACAAGTGTAATAAAATACAATTATTCACAATTTGATTCATAAGTAACAAGCGAAGCTTATCAATACACGTTTAAGAAAATAAAAATACTTACAATTTGGTTCATAAAGAACAAGCAAAGGTTATCAATATATATGTAACAAAATACAAATATTCACAATTTAGTTCATAAGTAACAAGCGAAGCTTATCAATACAGATGTAACAAAATACAAATATTTACAATTTGATTCCTAATTAACTAGCAAAGCTTATCAATACACGCTTAACAAAATACAAATACTTACAATTTGGTTCTTAAGTAACAAGCGAACGTATTAATACAGTTATAACAAAATACAAATATTCACAATTTAGCTCATAAGTAACAAGCAAAGCTTATAAATACAGTTGTAACAGAATACAAATATACACAGTTTGCTTCATGTATGACAAGCGAAACCTATTTAATTTTAAACAGTAATTCCTTTCAATATTAAAACTTACTCATTATGGTTTTTTTTTAAACTACGTTCTACTTGCCATTGCACCTTCGGGATTTCACACTAATAGTTATGTCATTTAAAAGGGGTTGGTGACAATGCAAAGAAAGATAATTGAAATTTTATAGAATATAACAATTCGTATCATGACGAGAATTCACTGTCAGGATACAATAAGTATTAATATCGTGAAAGGAATTCACAGAGAATGAGAAATAATATCCTATGTAGCATTCTGAAAATTCATAAAGTTGAAGATTATATCAAGAAGTGGCTTTAGAAATTCCCTAAACTAATTAAGAAACATACCAATTCAATCATCAGCTGTCGTAGATTCAGACCACAATGTAGGAGGACCTATAGAGCCATACGTCACTATCAAACGGTCTCTTCTCTTTAACCTACATTCATTTGAAACAATCAGAACTAACACAATGAAGTGAAACATGAATTTCCATATGCCTCAATCAAATGGTCTGCGTTGTTTAATCTCACATCCTTTGAAATACTCAGAGCAGAAATAATATCCTTTATAGCGCTCTGAAAATTCATAAAGATGAAGATTATATCCAGAAGCGGCTTTAGAAATTCCTTAAACCAATTAAGAAACATACCAATCCAATCATCTGCTGTCATAGATTCAAACCACATTGTAGGAGAACCTATAGAGCCATATGTCACTATCAAACGGTCTCTTCTCTTTAACCTACATTCATTTGAATCAATGAGAGTTAACACAATGAAGTGAAACATGAATTTCCATATGCCACTAACAAATGGTCTCCGTTGTTTAATCTGATATAAAGAGCAGACTTAAGACTCAGATACTTAAAGATCTGACATAAAGACCCAGGGCAGAAATAATATCTTTTGTAGCACTCTGAAAATTCATAAAGTTGAAGATTATATCCAGAAGTGGCTTTACAAATTCCCTAAACCAATTAAGAAACATACCAATCCAATTATCTGCTGTCATAGATTCAGACCACAATGTAGGAGAACCTACAGAACCATATGTCATTATCTCTTCTCTTTAACCCACATTCATTTGAAACAATCAGAGCTAACACAATGAAGTGAAACATGAATATCCATATGCCACTATCAAATGGTCTCCTTCGTTTAATCTGACATAATTTGAAATACTCAAAGCAAAATTCCTTTGTTTAAATTCCATTGTTGCAATCTTAAAATAGCCAAACCTTTCCCCAATTCAATTCTAATTTGTATTCTAAGCGATTTCTGAAGTCAAGCTTAAAATGATATTTAGAAAAGTTTTTAAAGCTTTATAAATGCTGCTTTTAGCGTCAAATTACGTAAAAGAGTATTGGCACTAATACTCAAGAAATATCCAGGTTAAGAGAAGTGTAACGCAATTATTATCGCACACTTATATATTTTTAAAAGAAAAGCAACGGTTTAGTTACATAATTTCCTTTTATGAAAAAAATTAGGATAGTTTCTGAGTGTCTATGTAATTTTTTATAGCATTCAATGATGAGAATTTTTAAGTTAGTTTAATATTTTAGCAACCGGCATATAAACAGTTTTGATGAAAATAATCACATAATATTTCAAATATATGAAAATTACAATAACTTTATGAAGCTTCAAGAAACCAATCAACAGGCCACCGCGGCCACACAAGAATTCTTAGAGGAAAGCATGAAACAATTAACTAGTTTTAAAAGAAAAGAAACGGTTTAGTTACATAATTTCCTTTTATGAAAAAAAAAATTAGGATAGTTTCTGAGTGTCTGTGTAATGTTTTACGGAATTCAATCACTAGAATTTTAAAGTAAGTTTAATATTTTAGCAACCGTTATATAAAAAAAAAATGACGAAAAAAATCTCATAATATTTCAAATAGTATATGAAGATTAAAATAACTTTATGAAGCTTCAAGAAACTAATCAAACAAAAAGGAAAACACCGACAGGAATGCTTAGAAGAAAGTATGAAACAATTAACTAGTTTTAAAAGAAAAGAAAAGGCTTAGTTACATGATTTCATGTAATGAAAAAAATTGAATCAATTTTGAGTGTCTATGTAATGTTTATGGAATTCAAGGACTAGAATTTTTAAGTTAGTTTAATATTTTAGCAACCGTTATATAAAAAATTTTGATGAAAAAAATCCCATATTTCAAATATAAGAAAATTAAAATAACTTTATGAAGTTGCAAGAAACTAATCAAACAAATAAGAAAACAGCTACAAGAATGCATAGAAGAAAATATGAAACAATCAACTAGTTTTAAAACCTTCTATGACTTTATTCATATTTGATTTTAATAACTGAAAAAAATGAAATTAAGTGGTTCATAATTTAAAATAGTATTTTTGTGGACGTGGAATTGGAATTAGGGATAATTAAGGTATCGGGCTGCGTTCGAAGGAAAATTTTTGAAAAATTGGATTTCTTAGAAATGATTTACGGTTTTAGATGTATTATTATTAATAGACTCTATAAAAACAAAAGCAATTATTTGAAAATATAATTTATTTTGAGAAATGGGAAAATTTGTTGTCAATTTTAATGAAATTTATCCAAAACGGTTAGCACTCGACACAAAATTGTAATGCAGCAATCCTATTTTTCTTTGCACACAAGTTATAGGATGTAATGCTGAATGAAATGAACCAAAATGTAAGAAACATTTTGAGATGCAAGTAAGTGATGGGTAAAAGTATGCATATATATGCATTTTTTCCATTAGTTTATAGTTTAAGTTTCCAAAAAACACCTAAAAAAGAAAAAGTATTTCACCAACAATACAACGTTTGGTTCATTTCAAGGACCCTATTATTTAAAAAACAATCTGAAATTTTTATGTAAATGCCGCTTTTAGTTTTGGGGATATTATGTTAACGGTAGAAAAATGAAAATTTTGAGAAAATAGAAGCTAAAGACAAATTTTAGTTGAAAAATCTGTGAGCCTACTGATAGGTCAGGTCGTCCTTTTCCTAGAAAAGATAAACCGTTTTGGGAAGAGAAATGTCAGAACTACAAGAAATAATAGGAATTTTAAAAAAATTGCCAATGTGATCGAAAATCAGTGTTTTTAACGTAGTCGGATACCTTAAATTCTAGAAACCCTTACTGATTTTATTTCATATACATTATAAAACGAATGTAAAAAAAAAAACAGAATATAATCTATGCGAAAAAAATTCTATAAAAACTGCAAATTATGTCTATGAATATACTTTTGGGGAACAAATTAGTATCTCTGTTTATTTCATTATATGATAGATGAATATAATATTTTGTACACTATAATTTTTCAATTCAAAATAGAATATAGATTTAGCATCATTTTAAACTGTTATTAACCTTTTATTTGTTTTAAATTTCTTGGAAAAATTCAAGTGCTAACTTATGAGGTATTAAATCGTTAGGTCAATTGCCTGTTTTGAGCAATTTTGAGAAGGTTGGATTATACAGTAAAAGCTCCTTCATTCGCGAATTAAAAAAATGCCACCCAATTCCTATATTCACCTCTAAAAATTTCTTTATTCGTGGATCTAATAAGTAAATGCATAATAATAAAAGAATTCCAGTAGGTATCCAACCCAATATCCTTTGTAAATGCCGCCAAATGAACTCATAAAAAAAGTAAAATAAATTTTATTACAACTTTGTCTAAAGTATGTTGTTTAATGCAAACTGCAAACATAGCCGAAATCGCGAATGGAATAGGACGACATGGGTTCGAACAGATAGAATCAAGTGACATTCAGGAATTGCTTGAATCGCAAGATGAAGATTTGACTGAAACTGACTTGGATTCACAGCCCATTGAAGAAGAGGCTTCAACAAGAACTGGAAACGTGACATTTAATTTGAAAAATATTAGTGAAAGCTTAAGAATGGCAAATGAGCTTTGTGATTTTTTTATGAACATTGGTGAATCTATGGAACGAAGTCTTATTTTTAAGAGGCAAATTGCTAATGCGGCTGCTGTGTATCAGTCTGAATGGAAGGAGCTTTCAAAAATTGCCAAGCAAGAGAAAATTACAAAATTCTTCAAACCACTGCCTAAGTCTTAAAATAATTAATCAAAATATTCAAAAACTTCAATTAAATTGATTTTTTATGTATATGTATATATATATATATATTATTTTGTCAACTAGGAATGTATCCCCTATAACCCCACATAAATTATCATTTCGTATTCACGGTTTCTGTATTCGCGGCTTATTTATGGAACATATACCCCGCGAATAAGCAGCTTTTGTTGTATTTAAAATTCTTTTAACATATGTAAATATTTTTCCTTCAGAAAGTTTTGTTAAATTATTTAATTTGATACATTAATGGGATACAAAGAAATTTTATATATTTATCAAACTGAATTCCAGAACACAATATTGAATGACGTATGGTAGAGTAAAATGAATAATCAGTAATTAAAGCTTCTAATGTTTCCTATGATTGTAGAAGCATCCTTTATTTACAATTTTGAAATCGACTATGATCATTTATATATCATTTAATAATTATCGTTTTTTTTCGTATTATGGCATCCATGTAAAAGAGGGTATATAAGTCTGAGTTATCTTCATATAAATAAATTTATATTCGAAAATAAATAAATATATATTCGATCATAAAAAATATATTCGAACATAAAAAAATATATTCGAACTTAAATAAATATATATTGGGACATAAATAAATTTATATTCAAACATAAAAAAAATATATTGGAACATAAATAAATTTTTATTGGAATAGAAAAAAATATATTTGAACATAAATAAATTTATATTTGAACATAAATAAATTTATATTTGAACATAAATAAATTTATATTTGAACATAAATAAATTTATATTTGAACATAAAAAAATTATATTCGAACATAAATAAATTTATATCAGACTTTTTCTTTCGCAGTTTATTAGAGGACTTACATAAAAAAAATATTTCAATTTTGATCTTTATTTTAAAAGATATTTTCAAAAGAATGCAGAATTTTCTGTTTATTTTTTGCCAGTGTTTAACTATTTAAATTCTGCAAAGTACGGCTAGTTGCGATCATAACTCTTTTCAGATAACCCTTATGTAAGAGTAAAAAAAGATCCAATTATAAGGTTAAATAATTGGTTAGCTACTTTAAATAATTGGTTTAGCTACTTTTCTTTTTATCTCTATTCGTTATGACAATTACGGGATTTTATTTACATAACATTTTATATCCATGGTTCGTAATATTTTGTGTTACTATAAACAAGAATTTGCTTATTATTGAACTACAACTTTAAGGTATCCGACTACGTTCGAAGGAAAAGTTTTGAAAAATTGGATTAAAAAAAATATTTAAAACAAGAATTTTTAGATTTATTGTAAATTATAATTCACAATACTATAAATACAAAAAATATTTCAAATAAATATATTTTGATAAATAGGAAAATTTGTGGTAAATTTTCCTATTATGTGGCAATTCTACTTTTTCTATGTACCCAAGTTATAGAATACAACTATGAATAAAATGAGCCAAAATATCAGAAAATTCTTGAGATGCAAAGAAGTGATGAGTAAAAATGTAATATTATATTAATAATGTAATAATGTAAGATAATATTTTTTTCTATAAATTCGCAACTTAATTATTCTAAAAACACCTAAAAATGAAAAAGTATTTCACCAACAATAACAGTTTTGAATCATATCCTTTAAAACCCATGCTGAAATTTTTATGTAAATACCTCTATTATATGTTTACATATCACGTTAACGGTGTAGAGATTTTATGAAAATTAATATTCGTAGAAAACTGAAGTGAAAGACACATTTTAGCTGAAGAATATTTGATCCTGGATGATTGGTCAGGTCTTCCTTCCAGAATGTGCTTACTATTGAACGACAACTTTAAATTACTGTTAACAAGAATATCTCAAACCCATATCAATAGTAAACATAAATTTACAGAATCTATCGAGATTTAATGTTAAATACACTAAACATTCAAATGAGTTGCCTTCAACTTTGTATTACAAGTTAAATGAGTGAAACAGCATGAAGCTCTACTACATAAGATCTGATGTGTGGTTACATTATTGGAATGACCTAAGGCAGTTTAGTTTCGTATCAAAGCGTCACTTTGATGGAAAAGCTTGATGGTTTGGAGCGATGTTTAAATTGAACAAATTAATCGTACCTTTAGATCAAAGTTTGAGTTTAGCTCGATTTTATACGTATGCCTGGATGCAACATTCAGAAGATGATGCAACATTGGTGAGATAAGCTTGAGTGAAGTTGGAGCTTAAATTTGTAGAATCAGCTTTTGACTCAAAATTGCATTCAAACGGAGAAATCAATTTTCACAACTAGATGCTACCATTGGGTTAAATTATGAGTTCGGCAGTATGTTATATCTTCCTTATATATTGCTTTAGATATCGGACTATATTCGAAGAAAAATTTTTTTTAATGAATTTTTTAAACCCATTTTTGGGTTTTAGATACATTCTCGATTATAAACACTATAAATACAAAAAATAATCTTTTGAAAATATAATATATTTTAACAACTAGGAAAACTTGTAGTAAATTTTAATAAGAATTAATCAAAACAGTTAACACTCTACACAAAATTGTAATACAGCAATCCTATTTTTTGAAAAATATTTGTGGGATTTAGATACATTCTCAATTATAAACACTATAAAAGCAAAAAAAAAATTAAATATAATATATTTTAACAACTAGGAAATTTTGTAGTAAATTTTGATAAAAATTAAGGAAAACGGCTAACACTCTACACAAAATTGTAATGTAGCAATCATATTTTTTTTTAAATTTATTTGTGGGTTTTAGATACATTCTCAATTATAAACACTATAAATACAACAAAAAATTGTTTGAAAATATAATATATTTTATAAACTAGTAAAACTTGTTGTAAATTTTGATAAAAATTAATCAAAACGGTTAACACTCTAAACAAAAATGTAATGAGGCAATCCTATTTTTCTTTGCATACAAGTAATAGAATAGAATAATGAATGAAATGAACCAAAATCTAAGAAAAATTTCGAAATGCAAAGAAGTAATGGGTGAAAATATACTTATATATGAATTTTTTCCATAAATTCGCAACTTCATTTTTCTAAAAATCACTATAAATGAAAAAGTATTTCACTAACAATAAAGCTTTTGATTCATTTCAGTTCCCATATTATTTAAGACACGCTCTGAAATTTTTTTGTAAATATCTCTATTGGCTTTTGATATATCATGTTATTGGTGGAGAATTTTAAAGAAAATTAAAGTTTTGAGAAAATTTGAAACAAATTTTAGCTGAAAAAATATTTAGCCCTGGATGATAGGCCAGGTCCTCCTTTTCCTAGAAAAGATAAACTGTTTTGGAAAGTCGAAAGTCTGAACTACAAGAAATTCTGTTTCAAAAAATTAGCCAATGTGGTCTATGAGCAGTGTTTCGGATGCCTTAATGTTTTTCAGGACATAGAAAAAACATTCGTGGGCATGTTAAAGGACTAGTTTACACATGTTTGAAAATAAAAAGTAAAATTCAAGTGTATTGACTTATATATGATAACAAATAGACCTTTTGTCTAGCTAAATTGAAAAAATAGTGAAATATGTGTAGACTTTCAAGCCAAATGTTTATGGCAACGAATCAGTTAATTTAAAACTATTGCTGATATGTTTAGAGTAGCAGTTACAATAAATATAGAATCATTAAAATATGGCTCTTCATATGACATTGGTGTTAGCATAGAGATATTATTTTTAAGTATAATTCATTATGTGTCCATAAATAATTTACTGAAAAACAATTAATTGAAAAAAATATATATATAATGTAAAGAATTAAAAATTAAAAATTATTTCATCGTTCTTTATTCTTCATTGTTACTTAGAGAATTTTGAAAATTGCGTTTTTAAATCGTTTCAAGTTAGAAAGATAATTTATAGACGAAAAGAAATTGACCGGGAGACAATATGAGTTGCAGAAAAATGGTTTTAGATAAAGAAAAACAAATGTACAGAGCAGAAAAAATATTTATATTAGCATATATACAAATTATTTTTAGTATATTTCATTATACTTGCATAAACAATTAACGGCAGAAGCATTTACTGAAAAAATGCAATGTACAACGTAATTAAAAATTTTAAATCATTTTCTCGTTGCAAATTCTTCTCCATTACTTACAACATCTTGAATATTGCATTTTCAAATCATCTCAAGTCAGAAGTTAGATAGTTTCTAGACGAAAAGAAAATCGTCTAAGAAAAAGATTGTTTTTAGATAAAGAAAAGCTAATGTATAGAGCAGATAAAGCAATTGTATTAGTATAGATATATTAATTTTTTAGTATATTTCATTATGCTTGTATAAACAATTAACGGCAGAAGCAGTTGCAGAAAAAATGTAATATACAATGTAATTAAAAATTTTAAACTATTTTCTCGTTGTAAATTCTTCTTCATTACTTACAAAATTTTGAATATTGCATTTTCAAATCCTCTCAAGTCAGAAGTTAGATAGTTTCTAGAACGGGAGACGCTATGAAAAAGATGGTTTTGAGATAAAGAAAAGAAAATCGAGGGGAGACACTATGAGTTGCAGAAAGATGGTTTTTAGATAAAGAAAAATAAATGTACAGAGCAGTTAAAGCATTTATATTAGCATATATACACATTATTTTTAGTATATTTCATTATGTTTGTATAAACAATTTATGGCAGAAGCATTTGTTGAAAGAAATGCAATGGAAAATGTAAATAAAAGTTTTAACTATTTTCTCGTTGTAAATTCTTTTCCATTACTCGCAAAATTTTGAATATTGCATTTTCAAATCATCTCAAGTTAGAGGTTAGATAGTTTATAGACAAAAAGAAGATTGAAGGGAGACACTATAAAAAAGATGGTTTTTAGATAATGAAAAGCTAATTTACAGAGCAGATAAAGCATATATATTGGCATATATAAATATTAATTTTAGTATATTTCATTATGCTTGCATAAACAATTTAAGGAAGAACCATTTGTTGAAAAGAACAAAAAATATCACTAACATAATTTAAAATTTAAAATTATTTCTTTATTCTTTATAAATTAAAAAAATTTGAATATTGCATTTCCAAATCATCTCGAGTCAGAAGTGAGATAGTTTATAGACAAAAAGGAATTGGCCGGGAGACACTAAGAATTGCAGAAAAATGGTTCTTAGATAAAGCGTAGCAAATTTACAGAGCAGATAAAGCAATTATATTACCATAGACATATTATTTTTTAGTATATTTCATTATGCTTGTATAAACAATTAACGGCAGAAGCATTTGTTGAAAAAAATGCAATGAAAAATGTAATTAAAAGTTTTATATCATTTTCTCGTTGTAAATTCTTCTCCATTACTTACAAAATTTTGAATATTGCATTTTCAAATCATCTCAAGTCAGAAGTTAGATAGTTTACAGACAAAAAGGAAATCAACGGAGGACACAATGAAAAAGATGGTTTTTAGATGAAGAAAAGCAGATGTACAGAGCAGATAAAGCATATATATTAGCTTATATACATATTATTTTTAGTATATTTCATTATGCTTATATAAACAATTAACGGCAGAAGCATTTGTTGAAAAAAATGCAATGAAAAATGTAAATAAAAGTTTTAAACTATTTTCTCGTTGTAAATTATTCTCCATTACTTACATAATTTTGAATATTGCATTTTCAAATCCTCTTAAGTCAGAAGTTAGATAGTTTATAGACAAAAAGAAAATCGACGGGAGACACTATGAATTTATTGGTGGCGGAGTGGTCGGCTGTACGCAAGAAGAAGAAGACACTATGAGTTTTAGAGAGATGGTTCTTAGATAAAGAAAAACAAATGTACAGAGCATATAAAGCAATTATAGAGCAATCTAGGTCACAAATCAAAACTTTATTGCCCTAAAAATAGCCAGACTGGTACGTGCCGATGCTACGCATTCTTTGAACAGGTTTTATACAGTGCGTGGCTTTTGACATTTCTGAAGAAAGCCCTCTAGCTTTCTGGGCGAACCAAAATTTTTGCCTTTCTGGGCACTTTTACAATTTTTTTTGGAAGATTATATTGGAAGAGATATAAAATTTTACGAGATTTTTTGCACCGTATGGCTACTCTAAGATGGTGAAAGTTATCGTTCCGCTTTGGATATGAATATTGGATTGTCTTTCGGTTAAAGTTTGCTGAACAAAAGTGGTATCCTTAATATCATAAATATTGATTTTAAGCATTTTAAGTATGAAAGATTATAGAATTTATATAAGAGACTTACACGGGAATTCGGGGTAAAAGAAATTTATAGATGTTACCGTGTCGCTTTAATATTTATCTATTAAACTCACACAAGAATAAAAACAAGAAATGCCATGTGTTTGTTCTGATATTTGTCTTAGCTCAAATTTTACCCTTTAAGGTAGAAAACTAGAAATTACTGTTACATTAGCTTCAAATAGATAAGTTATACAGGTATGCAGATATAAATTATATGACATGAAATATTTAAGCTATATTTCCAAATTTAAGGACATAATTGGTAAAAATGTGCAATACTATTTAAATGCGAAAAATCACAGGTTTTATTGAAAATGTTTAACGTCTTGTGTGGTTACTTTGGTATCAAACATTTTGCTTTTTGAACAACTTTATTATTATTTTTCTATTATTTTTAAAACTTCATTCCTCATTTTATTCGCATATATAAATGTAATGCTTGAAAATTAATAATGATTTTGAATGCTTTCTAATTTTGTTGTGAAACATTATACAATGCACTAAATATGGGCTCATCAATTAATTTAATTCCTTTTCAGTTTCTTTATAAAGATACTTATATTTTAAATGTATAAAGCAATATATATGTATGTGTGTGTATACGTATATATATATATATATATATATATTGCATAAATAGCAATTAGTATATCTCAATAAATTTCCTGTTTCTAAGAAGAATCCATTAATTTTCCGAAACTCTTAAACTTAGCTACATTATCTAAATACTACTAATATTTAGATAATTAGTTCACCAAGAAGAGCAAACGAGAAATTAACAATAAGTTAGGTGGTTTTTGAGTCCTTTGAGGGTATAACATTGCTGTGGGGGCGAGTTACCTTCCTTCCATAGACGGAATATTCCTCCTTTGGAATGGTGACTATCTTACTATAATAATAAACTGTACCAAAAAGGTTGAATTTCTTCACCATATCTAGAGTCATAACTCTTTAATGGTTAGGTTTCTAAAAATTAAAAAAAAAACTTTTTAAATTAATTCAGGATTTAACATTATTAATTTTTTTATTTGAATACATGATAAAAATCATGATTAAAAAACATTTGGGCAGTCATTTTAATGGAACTTTTTATCTACAATTTACAACAATATACAGATAAATTAATTGTTTTAAACTTTATTAAAACCAACTACTACATAACATAAAAACATGTACCTATTTAAGCATACCCTATAATAAAAATATGTTTTCTGCCAAATAAATAATTTGATGAAAGATTCAATCTTTTTCAAACTTAATTTAACCTTGGTTCAATTCTCATAATTGTCATTCCGTGTAATATATTTATAAGAATTAACATTATATAAGGTTAAAGTAAAATTATTGTAATCATTTCGAGTATATGTATACCATCTTTTGTTTCTATAAACAAAAGTTTTTCACTAAATCAATAACAAGAAAAAAAAACTACGAATTTCTGATTATTTATACCTGTTATATCGAAAACAGATAAATATCTTTATTTAATGGAAGTTAAAAGTTTTCTCTAAATTATCTATTAAGGTATCCAACTACGTTGAAAAGACTGGTATTCGACCACATTGGCGATTTAAAAAAAAAATGCTCTTTCTTGTAATTCAGACTTTTTTTCTTAGAAAAGGAAGGTCTTACCTATTATCCAGATTAATGTTAGCAAATTTTTTTTTCAGCTAAAATTTGTGTTTCACTTCAATTTTAATTTTCATAAAAATTGTCCACCATTAACACGATATCCCGAAAACTGATAGAGGTATTTACATAAAAATTTCAGAGCGTGTTTTAAATAATATAGGCATTGGAATGAACCAAAAGTTTTCTGGTTGGCTAAATACTTTTACATTTTTAAGTGTTTTTAGAAAAATTAAGTTGTGAATTTATGGAAAAAATGCATATCTACATATATTTTTACCCGTCACTTCTTTGCATCTCAAAACGTTTCTTAGATTTTGGTTCATTTCACTTATCATTATATTCTATAACGTGTGCACAAAGAAAAATAGAATTGTTGTATTACAATTTTGTGTAGAATGCTAACCGTTTTGGTTAAATTTGACTAAATTTTCCTACTTCACTAAATATGTTGTGTTCTCACAATATTTTTTTGTATATATAGAGTTCATAATTGATAATACATCTGAGAACCGAAAATAGTTTTTAAAAAATCAAATTTTTCAAAAAACTTTCCTTCGAACGTAGTCGGTTACCTTAAATGTTTAGTTAAATGCAAAACTGTTATGATATTTTCAATTATTACAAATTTATAAATGTTTGATCTTATATCTTTTTAACTATTATAAAATTAATAATACTTTCTAATTTTGTTTTGAAACATGAATCAATACCTTAAATAAGGGTTAATCAATTAATTTAATTTCTTTTTAGTTTCTTTATAAAGATACTCACATTTTAAATGTATAAAGCATTTTAATCATTTCAGAGATCTTTAATTATTAGTCACTAATTTAATCAATTACTTTAGATGAAATAAATGAACATTTCCGGTGTATCTTAGATACACTTAATAATCAACTTCATTAAATGTGTTTTATTTAATCAATGTTTTTAAGGAGAGTGATTTAATTGATGATTTTAATCAAGGCAATTATTTCAAAGGTGTCGTCTGTCAGGTAATCTTTGCAGATTAGCATTATTTAAATGGCACCAAAGGGTATTTTTTTAACGTTTAACGTTGTCTATACAATAACAGGAATTTCCAAATTAATTGTGAGAGTTTTAAAAATATATATTGATTATTTAACTGTAAAATTAGTTAGGAATTCTTTGATCCAGTTATAATTCAACTAATTAATAAAGCTTACTCTTATAATAACTTAGTTAAAAGTAACATAATAATTTACAATTTTCATAAAGTTATTTAGAAAGGTATTTATTAGAGATTGATGCTATTTAGTATCCCAAAATCTTCAAATAATACTATTAATCTTTAAATATTTAGTTTTCTACCAGAAAATTGACAACAAGATATATAGCTTGTGTATCGAACATATATAAGTATCACATTAAAACCCTCCAATCTGAATTATTATTATTTAATTAAAACCATTCAAACAAACGATGAAATGATGTTTATAGTACTGTCGTACCGTTCATTTATTTTTATAAAACATTGCCAAATTATTGCTTGATTGCACTTAATAACATTTTTTCGGCGGTAGCAAAATATTACGATGTGCTTTTCAAAATAGCCCTAGTGTTACTTTACAACGGGACGTTAATATAACTAAACTAAACTGAACTTCAGCATTAGCAATGAGCCGGGTTCCAGCTAGTAGAAAATAAATGTGGAAGTTATACGCATGCTATTCCGAAAATTCATAAAAACACAAAATATCGAACATATGTAAATATGACAATAAAACCCCCAATCTGAATTATTATTATTTAATAAAAACCATTCATACGTACGATTAAATAATACTTATAGTACTGTCGTACCGTTCATTTATTTCTGTAAAACATTGCCAAATTATTGATTGATTGCACTTAATAACATTTTTTCACTGTTAGCAAAATATTACGTGGTCCGTTCCAAAATAGCCCAAGTGTTGCTTTACAACGGGACGTTAATATAACTAAACTAAACTGAACTTCAGCATTAGCAATGAGCCGGGTTCCAGCTAGTACCTAATAAATCCGGAAGTTATACGCGTGCTATTCCAAAAATTCAGAAAAACACAAAATATCGAACATATGTAAATATGGCAATAAAACCCGAAAATCTGAATTATTATTATTTAATCAAAACCATTCATACGTACGATGAAATAATACTTATAGTAGTGTCGTACCGTTCATTTATTTCTATAAAATATTGCCAAATTATTGATTGATTGCACTTAAAAACATTTTTTCGGCGGTAGCAAAATATTACGTGGTCCGCTCCAAAATAGCCCTAGTGTTACTTTACAACGGGACGTTAATATAACTAAACTAAACTGGACTTCAGCATGAGCAATGAGCTGGGTTCCAGCTAGTACAAAATAAATGAGGAACTTATACGTGTGCTATTCCGAAAATTCACAAAAACACAAAATATCGAATATATGTAAATATCACAATAAAACACGCCAATCTGAATTATTATTTAATCAAAAAATTCATACGTATGATTAAATAATACTTATAGTACTGTCGTACCGTTCATTTATTTCTATAAAACATTGCCAAATTATTGATTGATTGCACTTAATAACATTTTTTCGGCGGTAGCAAAATATTACGAGGTCCTTTTCAAAATAGCCCTAGTGTTACTTTACAACGGGACGTTAATATAACTAAACTAAACTGAACTTCAGCATTAGCAATGAGTCGTGTTCCAGCTAGTACAAAATAAATGAGGAACTTATACGCGTGCTATTCCAAAAATTCACAAAAACACAAAATATCGAATATACGTAAATATCATAATGACACAAGGCAATCTGAATTATTATTATTTAATTAAAACCATTCATACGTACGATGAAATAATATTTATTGTACTGTTGTACTGCTCATCCTCGTTCTATAAAACATTGCCGAATTATCGATTGATTGCACTAAATAATATTCTTCTTTCTGCTGCCGCAACCAGGTACCAACGAGTACAAATTAAGTAAGTGCGGAAGTTACACGTGTGCAATTCCAAAAGCTCACAAAAGCATAACATATCGAACAAATGCAAATATCACAATAAAACTTGCCAGTTTGAATTATTATTATTTAATTAAAACCATTCATACTTACGATAAAATAATACCTCATAAAACAGCATTCATAATATTTCGCTATTTCCTAATAATGCTTTATAAACCCTTATTATCCAAGAACAATGTTTGAGCCAATAAAAGAGGAATTCTCTATTTATCTAAAGCCTTATTTCCGTGCAAGAAGCCTTCGGTCACTTGGAAATGGCATTCCGGAATACACTAAACAGAGGAAAATGCGTTCGAGTACATGCCACTACAACATGCGCCAACTTCCATCTCCGTTCCCATTGTCTTGTTCGACAATGCAAGAGCTAATCCATAATTCTTATTCTTTTGCTCCCTTCCGAAATTTTGATTCGATGATTCGGTCGTGAATGCTTTAACGGGACGACGTCGTCGTGCCAAGGCAAATTCCAGTCCATTGCAGGAAGTCCAATATTGTTGAAAGAGCGCCGGGGAAATGAAATTCAAAAAAGGATTCTTCCCTGGGTGTGTATCTTAAAGGATATCAAAAGATGGTATGCATTGGGAGGTGTAGCTTCGCAACGAGCTTCTTTTTCGCACTTCACTGTTACTCTGGATGTGACCAGCAAGCAAATGTGGTTTCATGTATCGATTCAACACTGATTCTTTTCTTTTTTTTGGATGGTTTCGGAGTTCCTTTTAGCTTACGGAAGGTAAACTAGGGCATGCTACATTGCAATCATGATTTTGTATTTTAGGTTTTATTAGTTACTTTCCGTTTCAAAGATTAAATTTGTTATCGTTACCAATTTTGCTGTTTTTGTCTTTTTTTGAGACAATTTCTGAAAATCTATGATTGATGAATTTGTCTGCGATGGAAGTAAAGTAAACAAGAGCATGCGAAATGGAACTTTTTTTTCAGGGCTTTATTGTTGATTTACGAATTTCGTCGGATAATTATTAATTCAATTTTATGCATCGATTTTTGTTACGAGATTTTAAAATCAAATATTCTTTTTCACTGTTACTCTTGCTGTGATTAGCAAGCAAATGTGTTTTTATGTATCGATTCAACACTGATTCGTTTTTTTTTCTTCTATATGGATATTTTCGGGGTTCCTTTTACGCTTACGGAAGGTAAACTAAGACATGCTATATTGCAATCATGATTTTGTATTTTAGGTTTTATTAGTTACTTTCAATTTTAAAGGTTAAATTAACAATTTTTTAGTAATGATAAGTCAACAAAATGTCACCAATCTGTTGACTTTTTTCCACAATTTCTGAAAATCTATGATTAATCAAATTGTCTGCGATGGAAGTAAAGTAAACAAGAACATACAGAATGCGGAATTTATTCATATCTATATTTCTACTTTACGGATTTCATCGGATAATTATTAATTTTGCATATTTGGTTTCATGTATTGATTGAAGACTGATTCTTCGTTTTTTTCTTCTTTTTGAATAGTTTTGGAGTTATTTTTAGGCTTACGGATGGTAAACTAGGGCATGCTGTATTGCAATAATGATTTTGTATTTTAGATTTTTTTATTCGCGTTCAATTTCAAAGGTTAAATTTGTTATTGTTGCCAATTTTGCTTTTGTTGACTTTTTTGAGATAATTTATGAAATTCTATGATTAATGAAATTGTATAGTTCCTGGTATGTATGTATCTTAAAGGATATCAAAAGGTGATATGCATTTGGAGGTATAGCTGCGCAACGAGCTTCTTTTTCGCACTTCACTGTTACTCTTGATGTGACCAGCAAGTAAATGTTGTTTCATATATCGATTCAACACTGATTCTTTTTTTCTTCTACTTTTTGGATGGCTTCGTGCTCTTTTTAGGATTACGGAAGGTAAAATAGGGCATGCTGTATTGCAATAATGAGTTCGTATTTTAGGTTTTATCAGTTATTTTCAATTTTAAAGGTTAACTTAACAAATTGTTACCAAGGTTAAATCAATAAAATGTTACCAAGGTTAAATCAATA
>JAPMOQ010031569.1:1176156-1189188 GCA_026543055.1 Argiope trifasciata
AAAAAAAAGCAATTTTTTGAAATCAAAAATACAATTCATATCACGTTATTTTCCTATGATTACCTGAGCAACCTAAAGTGTTAACTTTTCATATGTGTTAAAAATTACTTAATTTGTTAATTTTAATAAGTTTTCGTATCATATGTTTTAAAACATGAAATATATAAAACATAAATCAACAGCGGTATATATTTAGACTGAGAAAAAAAAAGCAATTTTTTGAAATCAAAAATACAATTCATATCACGTTATTTTCCTATAATTACCTGAGCAACTTGAAGTTTTAACATTTCATATGAAAGTATTATATGTGTTAAATTTTACTTAACAAATTTCAATAAGTTTTCATATCACAAGTTGTAAAATGTAAAATCAATAAATAAAAAAATTAACAGCAGTATATATTTAGACCGAGAAAAAAAAAGATATATTTTTGAAAACAAAAATAACATTTTTATCAAGTTATTCTAATATAATTACCTGAGCAACCTTAAGTCTTAACTTTTCACGTGAAAGTACCATATGTGTTAAAATTTACTTAATTTGTTAATTTTAATAAGTTTTCGTATCATATGTTTTAAAATATGAAATATATAAAACATAAATGCACAGTGGTATATATTTAGACTGGGAAATTAAAAGCAATTTTTTGAAATCAAAAATAAAATTTTTATCAAATTATTCCCACATGATTACCTGAGCAACTTTAAGTTTTAGCATTTCATATGATAGTATTATATGAGTTAAAATTTACTTAACAAATTTTAATAAGTTTTCTTATCGCAAGTTTTAAAATTTCAAATATATAAAAAAATAAATTAACAGTGGTATATATTTAGACTCAGTAAGAAAAAGTCCTGTTTTGAAAAAAATAAAATAAAATTCTTACCATTATTGTCCTATGAATGCCAGAGAATATTTAAGTTTTGAATTTATGTGTTAAGTATCTCATGTGTTAAAATTTACTTAACAAATTTTAATAAGTTTTAGTATCTTAGGTTTTAAAATATAAAATAAATAAATATATTTATCTATTTTATTTAAAATATTAAATATATTATACATAAATCAACAGCTGTATGATTACCTGAGCAACTTTAAGTCCAACATTTCATGTCAAGTACAATATGTGTTAAAATTTACATAAAAAATTTTAACAAGTTTTCGTATCACAGGTTTTAAAATATTAAATAATGTATAAAATTATTATTATATATAAAATATGCAAAATATTATATATAAAATATATATTTCTGAAATGGAAAACCAAATGAAATGATATAAATGCCACTTGTGCAATGACAACATATTTTTTTTTATGAGAAAAATGTGTATATTTTGATAAATTTGTTTCTGCTGTGACAGAAAATAATTAAAACATTGAAATTTATTTAATATAAAATGATATAGTCATTTCAGGTACATGATTAAAAGTGGTAGACTTTTTTAACAATGTGGAAAATACTGCTCAGTTTCTTGAAAATTAGTTTATATTCTTCCTACTTTATATATACCTATACTACCTTTTACTTTTCATATGAAACATACGTTTTTATTGTTAAACTGTATAAACTTAAATAAAATGCAATATATAAACTTATTAAGAAAGGTTAAAAAAATGATTAAATTACAGTTTAAAGTATGCGAATATGTTTAGTGACGAATTTGAAATCATCCATTTCGGAGTAGTCTATGTTGTCTTTTAGTATTCTAGCTGTTACTCTCAATTCTTTGTTGTCAATCAAGGTTTGTCATGATATTGTAATGACTTGATCTCGATAGATCAAAGAATACTCAAAATATTTTGTTGACACTTCTTTATTTTACAGCCCTATATATGTACAAAGAACCACTTATTCTTATCTCGATTAAATAATTGCTATTTACATCACAACAGTCCAAGTGGAAAAGTTTCACGTGAAGAACAGTTCTCCATTAAATAGTAAACACAACACCACTGGGAATTCTCGGGTTGGTCAGTCAGTCATCGTTTCAGGAGGGGCTCCAAATCTACTGGATTCGTGATCGCACTCCAACTATCTCCCAGAAACCCGTCTCCTTTCCCAAACAAAACTCAGAGAATACCAGATACCAGAGAAAATACCAGCCACCTCATCTTCAGTGGCTACCGGTCCTCTATTCCGGCTAATCATGTCCAGCAAAGGACCATTTCCAAGGGCTTCAGTCTGTCTTCAGAAAGTAATTAAAGCGTGCCAAAAAGTCTGGAACATGGGGTCCGCTTACAATGGGGACAATCGGCATCCAAATGTCTGGATATTCCCTTGTCTCCGAAAACACTATTCCTGTCTTCCGGGCCAGGAATTTCCATGTGTATTCTTTTAGCGGAAATATTTTATCACTAAAGGGGGACGGGGAATGTGACAATATTTTTATGTTTACGAAACTTCAGCTTTAGGTAATATGGGAGATTATTGATATATTGAATTTAAGCTACATAATTTTCAGCCTTCTTTAATTTCAATACCTAAAATAAATTAAATGAACAACCATTTTCTACACACATTATGAAAACTGAGTATTACCTCAAAGTTATATATAATTTTACCTGATGTGATTTTTGCGAAGAACTAATCCAAGAGAAGCAATAATGTACAGAGTAAACCAATCAATTTCAAATTCAAAATATGAAGAGAATAAATCTTCAAAAAATGTCACTAGAAAGGAAGAATAACAAATAGAACTAACTTCCTCAGTAGTCAAAAACTAAACTCTTTTACGAGTTCAGAAAAGTCAGTCAGTCGCAGATTAGCATTCATAAGAATGGTAGAGGCATCAAATTAATTTACATCTAGAAGAACGGAAATAAATAAATTCGCCATTAATCATTTGATAAACTTCGCTGACACATTTCGTTGGATCTCCTAAATTGTATTTGACAGGGATATTTTTTTCAATCGGAAATCTTGATTTTATATCGTTGGGTGCTTAAAATCCAATTAAAGTTTGAATAGTGTAGTTAAGAATAATTTTGATAGCGGAACAATACAGAGACTTTTGCGAAGAACTAATCCAAGGGACACTAGAATTTACAGAGTAAACCAATCAGTGTCAAATTCAAAATATGAGAAGAATAAATGTTCCAAAAAGCTGTCACAGAATACGAAGAATAACAAATAGAACTAACTTCCTTAGCAATCAAAAACTAAACTCTTTTACGAGATCAGAGGAGTCAGTCAATCGCAGATTAGCGATTGACTGGCTCTTCTGAATAATAATGTTAGGGACGTCAAAATAATTTAAATCTAGAAGAACGGAAGTAAATCAATTCGCCATTAATCATTTGAGAAATTTCGCTGACACATTTCGTTAGATTTCCTAATTTATATTTGACAGGAGTATTTTTTCCAATCCAAAATCTTGATTTCATATCGATGGTTGCTTAAAATCCAATTACAGTTTGAATAGTGTAGTTAAGAGTAATTTTGATAGCGGAATAATATAGAGACTTTTGCGAAGAACTAATAAAAGGGAAACACGAATTTACAGAGAAAACCAATCAATTTCAAATTCAAAATATGAGAAGAATAAATCTTCAAAAACCTGTCACTGGAAACGAAGAATAGCAAATAGAACTATCTTCCTCAGTAATCAAAACTAAACTCTTTTACGAGTTAGTCAATCGCAGATTAAGAATAGTCGGGATATCAAAATAATTTAAATAGAAGAACGGAAGTAAATCAATTCGCCATTAATCATTTGAGAAACTTCACTGACACATTTCGTTTGAATTCCTAAATTGTATTTGACAGGAATATATTTTCCATGGGAACACTTGATTTCATTTCGTCGGTTGCTTAAAATCCAATTAAAGTTTGAATTGCCTCGTTGAGTTTATAATTTTTATAGCGGATTCATATAAAGATATAGAGAAAGATTTGGGATGTTTTTAAGAAAATAGTATGTCAATAAAAGAAGACAAACAAAAATCGTAAAAGTTCACAACAAGAAAATTTGCACAAATTCTTCTTCGCCCGAATTTTGTTTGGGATAATAATCAATTGCACTATTCACGAACCCGAGATAACTCGGGATAATAATTAATTGCACTATTCGCGAACCCGAGATAACTCGGGATAATCAGGCAATTTTGATAGCGGAACCATATAAAGATATAGAGAAAGATTTGGGATGTTTTTAAGAAAAGAGTATGTCAATAAAAGAAGACAAATAAAAATCGTAAAAGTCCACAACAAGAATATTTCTACAAATTCTGCTTCACCCGGATTTTGTTCGGGATAATAATCAATTGCACTATTCACGAACCCGAGATAACTCGGGATAATCAGGCAAACGGTTGAAAAATCCTGATTTCAAAAACAAAAGCCTAGCAGTCAGTTGCTTATATTTTAATTCTATAACTGACTTTTCGGTATCGAAAAAGGATGAAGTAGTGAAAAGTCATCATAGTTCCTCGTCCATAAAATGTCAAAATCAATCATGGAAATTAATTCTAGTTGAATTATACCACTCACCTCCGGTTTAAAGTAAACTGAGTGCAGTTTGGGGATTTGAATAGGGAGCAGATTCAAGAGATGGCCATTAGCATTTACGCACATCCAATTTACCACGCTTGTCCCTCATAGCACATTAACGTGCTTACTGCAGATCAAAGATGGAGTCGGATATCAAACACGTAAGCTTCCGATCACGTGACATCTTAAGGTATCCGACTACATTAAAAACACTGCTGCATATTTCGAGCAACTATGTATAAATATGATATTGCGGCAAATGTTTGAGGGTGGTATATTGTATCTGATTTACAATCGAAATGGATAAGAGAAAAAATATTCAAACCTAAACAATGAAAATGCAAAGCATCCATATGCCTTTTGTTATTGGTAGAATGAAAAAAAAGAAAGCTTTAAGGTATCCGATACGTTAAAGGATTTAAGGTATCCGAAACATTAAAGGATTTAAAGTATAAAACAACGTTAAACACAACATTGATTATCGACCATATTGGCGATTTTTTTTAATTGTTATTTTTTGTAGTTCCGACTTTTCTCTGTCAAAAATAGTTCATCTTTCTTAGAATAAAAGGATGCTCTCGCCTATCTTCCAGGTTATTTTTTCAGCTAAATTTGCCTTTAAATTCAATTCTCTTACAACTTTGCATTAAAATTCCTAAAATTTGCATAAAAATTCCCCACCGTTAACATGATATATCAAAAACTGATTGAGGTATTTACATAAAAATTTCAGCGTGTGTTTCCAATAATATGGGCAATGAAATGAACCAAAAGTTTTATTATTGTTGAAACACTTTTTCATTTATAGTGTTTTTAGAAAAATTAGGTCAGGAATTATGGAAAAAATGCCTATATACGGATATTTTTTTCAGTAGTCCTGTCCTATCATCCCGGTTGTTTTTTCAGCTAAAATTGCTCTTCAATTTTCTTAAAACTTTAATTTTCGTAAAGATTCTGCACCATTAACATGATATCTCAAAAACTGATTGAGGTATTTAAATAAAAATTTCAGCGTGTGTTTTAAATGAAATGAGCAATGAAATGAACCAAAAGTTTTATTGTTGGGGAAATACTTTTACATTAATAGGTGTTTTTAGAAAAAATAAGTTGCGAATTATGGAAAAAAGGCATTAATACGTATTTTTTTACCCGTAACTTCTTCGCATCTCAAAAGTTTTATTAGATTTTGGTTCATTTCATTCATCTTTATGTTCCTTAACTGGTTTGCAAAGAAAAATTGGAATGTTGCATTACAATTTTGTGTGGCGTGTTAATCATTTTGGTTCAATTTCATAAAATTTTGCTTCAAAATATATATTTTCAAAGGATTTTATTGTATTTTGCATTATAAGTGACAATACATCTAAAATCCATAGGTTTAAATTTTTAAAAAATCAGTTTTTAATTTTTTTTCCCTTTTAATGGTGTAGAATTTTCATAATAATTAAAGTTTTCAGAAAACTGAAGATAAATTTGAGTTGAAAAATATGTTTTGCTTAAAATTCCCCTGGATAATATACCAGGTCTTCCTTTTCCTAAAAAATATAAACCTAGAAAACCTATTTCCTAGAAAATTCCTAGAAAATATGATATTTAAAAAGAGGAAAGTCTGATCTACAAGAAATAACTATTAAAAAAATTCGACAATGTTTTCGATAATCAATGTTTTTAACGTTGTCGGATGCCTTAAAAATCCTTTTGTTGTATTGTAATCACGTGATATGGGTATTTTTTCAGTTTCTGTATTATATGTCCTAATACTGAGGGAATGAAATAAAAAAAATAGATAGTAGTAAAACAGACAAAATTCTCCAGTAGTTTTGCTTAATTCGTAACTTTTTCCGACTCTTTACAACTTGGGAGAGAATCGGAGCTGTGCAAATTCTGTTGTTCATAATTAAATTAAAAAAAACAATCAGTAGAATTGTTTTGTAAAAGAATAAAGAAAAATCCTAGTAATTTTCGTTGGACTTGAATTTCAGACTTAATAGCTTCAAAATAGTTGTAAATTTGAAATACGTACAAATTATACCTTTAAATGAATTATTAAGATTGACACAATTAGAAATTCAGTTTCAGTTATCACTAAAAATCCTTTTGTTGTATTGTAGTTACGGGATAATTTTTTTAACATTCAGTTTCTGTACTATATGTTCTAATACTGATTGAATGAAATAAAAAAATTGATAGTAGTAAAACAGACAAAAGGCTCCAGTAATTTTGCTTAATTCGTAACTTTTTCCGACTCTTTACAACTTGGAAGAGAATCGGAACTGTGCGAGTTCTGTTGTTCATAATTAAACTAAAAAAATACATTAGTCGAATTGTTCTGTAAAAGAATAAAAAAAATCCTAGCAATTTTCGCTGGATAGAAAAAAAGCACTATATTCACTAGGAAGGATTGCTGTGTAAATCACACATATTTCTCCAAACTACAATTGAAACGATCGCAACCTATCTGTACCATGGTTACCATAGGAACCGCGATGAAACAAAGATTGTATTTTTTTACTTTGAATGTGGGAAGTTCTATTTTTCCCCAATCACCGTCCTCTAATTTCAGGTTTTCATAGCACTTGAACTAGGCACGCAAACTAGTTTTTAAAAAAATTTCAACCCTAAAACAAAAAACAAAAAAAGATATTTCACCTGTCTGGAGTGAAACAGCTGAACTCTGGTTTTTCCCATTGTTAAATTTGAGTGACACATAATGAACTGTATACTTGTTTAGTATTCATAGTATATTCGTGAAATTTTAAAATTCAAACAGCTCTGGTTTGAATTAAAGATTGCGCTTTCACTATAAATTATTTTTTTGACGTATAAATTCTTATTTGGCATGACAGCTACATTTTCAAAGAATTCATATGAAATTATTCATTTAGATTGTCTACTTCAAAACTCCATTACGAGGGAAAATTCATTTTTTATCGCTTTAATTTACTGTTGAGATTTAAACTAAAAGCATAAATCAGTGGGCGTGGTCACTCAAAAACTTTCCTGCGTTCTCGGAAATAAAAGAATTATTCCTTCATCAAACTTAAATACTGAGACTTGCGGAAATGTCATGAAAATTATTAAGAGATCACACATTTTATTTTCGATGTCTTGCACTTGAGCATTTTGATCTTCATAGTAAAGTACAGAAACCCGCTGATCACACAGTTTATTTTAAATGTATCGCACTTGAATATTTTGATCTTCATAGCAAAAGTACAGAAAACCACTCATCACACTTTTTATTTTTGATTTATCACACTTGAACATTTTGATCTTCAAAGTACAGTACAGGAAACCGCTTATCAAAATTTTATTTTACATGTCTCGCACGTGAACATTTTGATCTTTAAAGTACAGTACAGTAAACCGCTGATCACACTTTTTATTTTCGATGTCCCGCACTTGAGCATTTGGATCTTCTTAGTACATTACAGAAAAACGCTGATCAGACTTTTTTATTTTTGATGCCTTGAATTTGAACATTTTGATCTTCATTGTACAGTACAGAAAACCGCATATCAAACTTTTTATTTTACGTGTCTCGCATTTGAGCATTTTGATCTTCATAGGACAGGACAGAAAACCACTGATCACACTTCATTTTTGATGTCTTTATACCTATAATTATGAAATTGATAGAGTAAGAGAAATTTTAAAACTTCTTACAAGTGCAAAAAGTAAACATGATCTTTTCAAGAGCCGACTATTCTAATTCGTTACAAGTGCATGAAGTTAAACTTTCAAGTATCAAATCATTAATTTAGAGAATTAAATAAGTATAAAATAAACAATTTGGGAGTAATCTGTTTTTAACCTTCCAGCGGGCGCGCGTATGTGAGAGATACACTAGAGATGAATTTCGTTTTATACCTTTAAATCTGGTGGTGCTGGGAATGCATGCCCTAGGCTATTTCTTCCCCTCCTTTTGACCCACTTTCAGCTGTCGTCCTAAGTTTGTGGCGGTAATAGGTCTCTGCGTTATCAGATATTTGTATTTTAGAGATTCGCACGACCTTCCATATAAGTTTTTGTCACATCTGATTTTGTATGATTTTACAGAAAAAACCGTATTGTTTTAGAAATGTACTTACTGGCAAATGTACTTACGAAGGAAAATGTTGAGAAAAAGCACCCCCATCTCTAAAAAGTGAGCTAAAATGAAAGGTGCTAAAGAGAAACGCCGAACTAGGTATTGAAGAAGTGGAAGATGCGACGACAGGGAAAATCCTGCCAAAAAGAAGAGTGGAATAGAGTCACGAGGTTCAGTTGTGAGATTTAACAGAAATTTATATATTTGGAGCACACTAAACGCATTTGCTCAAATTGCAAAGCTGCAATGAAATAACAATGAAACTATTTTCTTCCTTTTCATATCTAACTATCAATTACTTTTTTTCCTTTTTATATATAAATTCTGTATTTTTGAACTTTTATATTTTATATGCAAATTGTTCTGTCAAAATATCGACCATTTCATTTATATTATTTTTACATCAATTCAGTTCACATGTGGTCATTTTATATTGAAATTGCAATCTATGTTTATATTGTTTCTTCTTCTTTTTAAGTTAAAAAATGTTTAAAGTAATTGTGGTTATTAATCCTAAGCTATTTACAATATAATTTTAATAGTTATGCTTTTGAAAATTAACAATTTACTATAGCGTATGTGGAAAATGCGCGCGACCATTCATGTTGGTATGACAGCCACGCCATTGGAAGGTTAAAATCAATTACAATATTTCGTATACACAAGACGAAAAAGCAGAAAATGATTATTTAAATAAAATTATGTAAGAGATTAATGTACTATTTTGAGATACAATGAGACTAATTTCTTCCCTTTCATATCTAGCCTTCAATTACTTTTTCCTTTTTATACATAAATTCTGTATTATTTTTCGCACTTCTATATTTTAAATGCAAATTGTTTTGTCAAAATATCGACAATTTCATTTATATTATTTTTAAACCAATTCAGTTAATTTGTGGTCATTTTATATTGTTATTGCAATCTATGTTTATATTGTTTCTGCTTCTTTTTAAGTAAAAAATGTTTAATATAGTTGTAGTTGTTACTCCTAAGCTCTTGGCAATATAATTTTAATAGTTACGCTTTTGAAAATTTACAATTTATTATAGCGTATGTGGGAGACATGCGCGAACTTTCATGTTGGTATGACGGCTGCTAAATAATTATACAATGTTCCCGCTTAGTTCTTTTATGCTTGTTTCAAAATTTTAGAACGACTACAGCTAACTTCTGAATGTCGTTGTACATAAAATTAGTATTTAGGTATAGTAAAATGCCTTTGTTCTATCAGATTCTCTTTAATAAACATTATATTCTATAAAAACAATAGTTACAAAGTTGCACAGTGTTACATATTTAACATAAAAAGCGAACTCACTCACTTATGCTAAAAACAAAGCACTCCAAATCCACATTTGATTGCTTGCGATTTTCGATCTTGCGAAGCCAAACAATTCTTCAAAAAGACAAGAAAAGATAGAAAAACGGAGCTTGCATATTAGTTTCGTTATATATTCAAACTGCTCTTTTTCCACACGGTAGATTTCGATCCCTGTTTGAGCTTTGCTTTTAAAATTTTCCCTATATATTTTGGTGCCGTAACACAAGCAGCAATAAATGGGTTACAAAAAACCCAGTACTGTTGACGGAGACATTTTGTTTGAATTATTCCCACATGAAAAATTTGGAGCATTTTTTTTTCTCCAAAACATAATGTAATTGATATTTGTTTTTCTTCTACTTGCTTTTGAAATAGGTACTCTAACTCCAAGTGGAGTTAAAAGTAACCGCATCACGTAACACATAGTCACTTTATTATATCTAGGCAATACTTCCAAGAATAAAAATGCCGTCTGTTTGCAATCTCAGAATAATAATGCCATTGAAAGTAATCGTATCTTGTAACGCATAATCACTTTATTATATCCAGACAATACTTGCAAGAACATTAATGCCGTCCAAGAATAAAAACGCAGTTGAAAGTAATCGCATCTCGTAACGCATATTCGCTTCATTATATATAGGCAATATTTCCAAGAATAAAAATGCCATCTTTTTGGAATTAGGATGTTTGGTATTAGATCTTAAATGGACGCCTTGCATGCGATATATACAGAGCAATTTATATTTTAACATATTTCAGCACTTACTTAGGAGTACATGTTAGGTATGATTACAATTTAATTGAAATTATGAATCATGTATTTGAATAAGAGAAACAAGCTATCATGTCTAGAAAGGTAACATATTTATGAACAATTTTCTGAACGTATATTTTTTATTTGCTATGTTCTCCTTTAAATCTTGAAACTGATTCATTAATTACCTGCCTTCCATTGCAATTGCAATATATTTTAGTAACAACCATGAGGCTATCATGTCCAGAATTCTAAATTCTAAATTCCCATAAGCAGAAATTCCCTAGTAACAACGTCCGCAGCACACAAAACAGCCAGACAGGATTCAGCAGGAGAGGGGATGCTCAGATCTTAGCTCTTCGGTCTCTCCAAAACTGTTGACCACTTCTCCGTGTCTTCTCGTTTCATCTGCCGACTCATTACTTCAATTCGCAATCTTCTCAATTAAGGATTGCTCCTTCACAACGACTTGCAGTTTTAGAGAGCCATCCTTTTATACTTCCCGGGAGGTGTGACTAGAGGCTTCTGGACCAATCAGGGAGTGTCTGGACGTATCTCGATTCCTAATGGGCGGATCGGGAAACTTGTCGATGCTTCGGGTACTATACATTTTGTCGCCAAATGGTCACCAAGCTCTGTGATTATTGATACGACATCCGACAGCATCCAATAGAGATAACTACAAAACAATCTTTCTTATGGTAACATTATTCGCGGAGGGGGGAGCAAAATTACAGGTTCGTAACAATACTATATAATTGTTTTTTCTCTCCACAATGGAAACTTCTCATTGGGAGGGAGTTCATAATTGAGGTCAAGAAGCTTCAAGCATGTTTGTTGGTTTTCATCACCCTACCGGGTACAAAAACAGTTGGAAGTCGGTTCCTCCTCCTATCCAAGGCGTGACGAACTTCCTAAGGGAAGGGTTGTACTGTAGTCGGTGATGAACCTTAGGATTCATCAGCTTGTCACATCTCTGTACTGTTGTGGAGACACAGTCATTCCAATTTTTCCATGGGTTTTTGGGTGCTTAAATGTAGCCGGTTTCCTGTAAGACCCACAACAGAAGCGGAAGCTCATTGGATAGTCAAGGTCAAACAACTAACCTCCGACCAGCCCTAAGGCATACGGATAAAACCTCGCAAGACTGAATGAAAAGATCTCTTCTACAGAAACACTGGGGGTAACTGTGGTTGAGTTCTAATGGCCATCACCGGCCACGGTACAAACCTCCCCGTAGGGAGTACATCCTTTCATTTATGGGAGGGCCAGTGCTTCCACCGATTATTGTAACCACCGGGTTGGCGAGATCCAACAACTATGCCGGAAGAATCTCATCCTCGTTTGGAGGCGCCCTCTGGGGGGCATGCTCAATCGTAAAACAGAATCCTTTTAGAGGTTTTCCAAGCTTGAAGAAATTTGACAGCTCATATTTTTGTCATACAAAGACAATCAACTGAATTTTCTGGAACTTTTGATATACGAGGACAGTAGTGATCTGGTGGTAAGGTATCGGCTTCGGAACTGGAGGGTTTCAGACTCGATTTCACCGAAGAACCGTCGTGTGAGGGGGTATCTTGCACGGTTAATCTGTCAGATCAAACGTCCGCCCGCTGGTGTGGTGTGGAGAGGGGGTGCCAGCTCAGGTGTCAACCCTAGTGTTGCTTTAAAACGGGACGTTAAAATAACTAAACTTAACTAAACTGGGATATACGAAGAGGACTTTAATAAATTCTCTGTTTTCCACCTCATACTACATGAGGATTAAAAAGGTTTTTCAATAGAATAGACTCTGGAACACAAAATCGTATAAATCTGATGTTGAGATTGTACCACCAAGTTAATTCAGTTTTTAATTTTTCATGTGACAAATAATGAACGAAGTTAAATAGATTTAAACTATGGATTTAATAAAACACCTTTAAAACCTTTTTGTGATTTTTGAAGCAAAGCTGGATGTGCAATAGTCTTTATCGAAATAAGGAAAGCATACTGAAAGGATTATGTACTTATGAAGTCTTTGACTTAAATACAAACTGTATTATTTAGAAATGCCAATAAACATTTTCTAAAATATGAACAAAATTGTAAGATTATAAAAAAATGGATAATTCTAGTTTTTTTCCCTCATTAAACTTTCATTTTGTGGTTTAAATTTTAGCAAGGAATTTCTTATTCTTATATGCCAAAAGAACATTTATTCGGTCGCTTTTGCAGAAATGAGGGGATGCAGGATCTTTTAATCTAATTCGTAGTGACTCCTCTGAACAAACTTATTAACAGAGCTTTGACAACCAGAATCTCTCACATCATTAAGCAAGACGTCATATTGAAATCGATTTTTGAATTAAAGAATGAATCGGAAGAA
>JAPMOQ010031569.1:1199083-1210504 GCA_026543055.1 Argiope trifasciata
TAAAAATATTGTAAAAATACTGTTTTTCTCGTTTCAGAAAAAAAAAATTTAGATAAAAATATTGTTTTGAAATCAATTCGTTAAATCTTTTGCTTTTTAAAAAATCTTTTACTTCCAAAGAGAATCTGTTTTTATTTTAATGATCTATTTCCATACACTCTATCTGTTCCTAAAATCGATTCTATATACTGTCCTTACTGATATGAATTGAAAATGACTGAGTCAATTCGTATTGCACTTCCATTAGTTAAATTAATTACCATTTTACTTCAAAAAATATAACGTACTGTAATTTTTTTTTTGAAATTAGATTAATAATTTAATTAATCTAATTTCTAATCTAAAAACAATATTTTTATCTGTAAAGAAAAAATTTAATATGAATTTATATATTGAATTTTCTCTTTTCAGATAAAAATATTGTTTTTGGAACTAAGCTTTTATATGTCTATAGTAAATAAATATATATATATATAATTTCACATTATACAAGAGTCTTAAAACTTCTTCAAATTATGAAACAAATACGTTGAACGGCTCATAGCCTATCTGTTTGACTATTCAACGTGCAGTCAAAGATTCACTATCACTCCAAGACACAACGATCTTAATAAATTATTATATGTTCTCGGTGTTGAAATTATATGTATGTTCTAAGTTTAAAATCAAATCTATGAACAAGAAAAGAGTCGACATTTATTTTGGAATGTATTTCCTATTCCGAATTTAAATATAAAACGCTCATTATTATAGAGATTAACAACAGTAATCTAGTGTCTACCTTACGAATCAGGTGCATCCTTTTGATATTGAAATTCATTTTACAGCTTTACAAATTAGGTACATCCTTTTGATATTGAAATTCATTTTACTGCTGTACAATTTAGGTACATCCTTTTGATATTGAAATTCATTTTACTGCTGTACAATTTAGTTACATCCTTTTGATATTGAAATTCATTTTACAGCTGTACAAATTAGGTACATCCTTTTGATATTGAAATTCATTTTAATGCCGTACAAATTAGGTACATCCTTTAGATATTGGAACTCGTTTTACTGCTGTACAAATTAGGTACATCCTTTTGATATTGAAATTCATTTTAATGCTGTACAAATTAGGTACATCCTTTTGATATTGGAACTCTTTTTACTGCTTTACAAATTAGGTACATCCTTTTGATATTGAAATTCATTTTACTGCTGTACAAATTAGGTACATATTTTTGATATTGAAATTCATTTTACAGCTGTACAAATTAGGTACATCCTTTTGATATTGAAATTCATTTTAATGCCGTACAAATTATGTACATCCTTTTGATATTGAAATTCATTTTACTGCTGTACAAAGTAGATACATCCTTTTGATATTGAAATTCATTTTACTGCTGTACAGATTAGGTACATCCTTTTGATATTGAAAATCATTTCACTGCTGAACAAATTAGGTACAACCTTTTGATATTGAAATTAATTTTACTGCAAAACTGTATGGAGTTTTGGGTGATTTAGCAGATAAAAGTCTCAACTTCAATCAGAGTTGAGAAATATTGTACAGTTTGAAAATAATGGAAAATCACTAGAACATCATTTGAGCTAGCTTCAAACTTTCAATTTTAAACACCACAACAACATATCAACAATTGAGACTCTCGCAAATTTAACATTCAGATTGCAGTTTAATAAATGATATGAAATGCGCATGTATTCGATATTGATGTTTATTATTTTATCCTTATAGTATCTCGTTCCTTAAAAATCGAAGATAAAATATTTCATCATATTTGAGACTGAAAAAAAAAAATTACTCTCAGCAGTTCCTTTTAACTGAATTGACACTGACGAGCAAAGCGATTGTTGCACTTTGGTGAACTCCGATTTTTTTTACAACTTTGTACAGCAAAAGCGCTTTATTCGTGGGGTATATGTTCCATATATATGCCGCGAATACAGAAACCATGAATACGGAATGGTAATTTATGGGGGATTATATGGGATACGCTCTTAGGTGAGAAAATAAAAAAAACAACAAATATATAAAAAATAACTTTAATTGAAGTTTTTGAACTTTTTGATTAATTATCTTAAGGCTTAGACAATGGTTTGAGGAATTTTGTCATTTTTTCTTGCTTGGCAGTTTTTAAAAGCTCCTTCCATTCAGACTGATACGCAGCAGTCGCATAAGCAAATTGCCTCTTAAAATAAGACTTCGTTCCATAGACGGATCAATGTTCATAAAGAAATCGCAAAGCTCATTTCCCATTCTCAAACCTTCATTAAGATTTTTCAAATTAAATGTCACGTTTCCAGTGCTTGTTGAAGCCTCTTCTTCAATGGGCAGTGAATTTCGTATTTCCTCCAAGTCGGTTTCAGTCAGATCTTCATCTTGCGAGTCAAGCAATTCCTGAATGTCACTTGATTCTATCTGTTCGAGCCCATCTCGTCCTATTCCATTCGCGACTTCGTCTACGTTTATATTAAACAACATACTTTAGACAAAGTTGCAATAAAATCTATTTTACTTTTTTTATTAGTCCATTTGGCGGCATTTACAAAGGATATTGGATTGAATACGTATTGAAACCCTTTTCTTCTGATGTATGTACTTATTAGATCCGCGAATAAAGAAATTTTTACCCTCGAATATAGGAACTGGGTCGCATTTTTTTAATCCACGAATAGTGAAAACGCGAATGAAGGAAGAACGAATAAGGAGCTTTTACTGTACAATAAATAACATATTTGAAGAAATAAAGCATTGTTTTCATCACTTCTGAGTAAAGTCCAACATTCTTTATAACAAAGTGACTACTTATGAAGTCTAAGACTGCCCGAGTTGTTTATGTATGTATATGGCTAGAAAATTTGCATGTATCAACAATTGAGGCAATCGCAAATTTAACATTAAGAGTGCGATTCAATAGATATGAAATATGCATTCGATATTGATATTTACCCTATACCCTTAAGTACCTCATTCTTTCAGAACCGAAGATAAGATATTTCATCATATTTGAAAATGAAAATAAAAATTACACTCAGCAGATCCTTATAACTGAATTGAAATTAACGGACAAAGAGATTTTTGTACTTTGGTGAACTCCGATTTTTCTTACATTTTTTTAGGATAAATAATATATTTGAAGAAAGCATTTTTCCATCACGTGTGAGTAAAATCCAACATTGCTTATCACAAACTGACTTCTTATGAAGCATAAAACTGCCTGAACTGTTTATGTAGGTGTATTGCTAAAAATAAAGAAGTTTTTAATAAAGAAGAAGAAACACGATTTTAAATATATTAAAAAGCAGATTTTTAATTTTAAGTATTTATTTAATTTTAGTCTTTTATTATCCTAAATATTACATTTCGCTATTGCACAAATCATTATTTGTTTAAGTCGATTTTTACAAATTCTATAAGATGGCGCCATGCGTATGGTTTGATAATTTGATTAAATTAATTATTTAGCTTTTATTGTAATTATGAAAGTATAAAAAATGTGTTATCAACAAAAGCATACAAGTAAAAAAAAATTCATAACAATCAAACGTAAGGGAAACAATTAAAAATTCGGTTACTGCATTCCATCATTACAAATGAACAAAAGTCTGAACAAAATTTCATAACAATCAAACATAAGACAAACAATTAAAAATTCGATTACTGAATTCCATCATTACAACTACAAAGAAAACGAATGGAAATTGTATGATAAAAATTCAAAGTTAGTTTGAAAATATTTATAATATTATTCAACTATTAATAATGCCCATATTTGAAAATTGCCCAAAAGCTTGTAATTTAATATGACAGAATAATATTCAGAATTCATTTACTGCACCAAATTCATGTTAAATCTTCTTGTTTTCGTTGAAACAAGGATAAATTAATTAATTCTTTCTCGAAATAGTCGATCCTTAAGGATAAGCTGCATAATCGGATTCATTAAGAATATTTTTAAATAAAACTGCAATAAGAAAGGTATGATTAGGAAAGTCATTAAGGTAGAATATTTAAAATTTTTAATGGAAGAATTCCCTTAATTTTTACCCCGAAACTTAATTTATAAAACAGGATTTTGCAAAACATTAATATATAATGTAATTACGTATTAATGTTCAAAATATGTCAATAAATTCCATTACTCTTTTTAAGCTTAATGTGATTTCTAAGTACACTAAAATGAATTTAACAAAATGATCAAATTTAAAAGAGTTATGATATTTTCCTTTAAGTTAATAATGTTAACTTGACTAAACTGATGTTCTTTTAATATCATTATTAGAAAACTCAGTGATTAATTCAATAGCAGAAAATAATTTGCAAAAATCTATTCATGTAAAATTCTTGTGAAATCACAGCCTTGTTTATAAACGATTAGTCTTTTTCGTTTTTCAAGTTCATAGCTAAATTGATCTATCCATTGGTACATCTCAATACTTTCTGCTAATTTAACTAGCTTTACTGTGTTTGGTAGAATGCTAATACGGATATCTTTCTACATAAATAATAAAAGGGATAATTCGATTTTCCGTATACAAGACACCCTTTATGTTTAATGTATTCGCAAAATAAAGTGATTGAAACACTCATATCCGAAGAGTTCTTCACCCCTTTGAACTATTTCAAGTAAAGTTTGATATATACTAGCTTACTAGCTTTACTGAGTTTGGTAGAATGCTAAAGTGGATAATATCTTTCTACATAAATAATCAAAGGGATCAATCGATTTTTCCGTATCTAAGACTCGCTTTGTGTTTAACGTTTTCGCAAAATAAAGAAATTAAAACACTCACATCTGAACAGCTCTTCTCCACTTTGAACTATTTCAAGTAAAGTTTGATGCATACTAACTTACCAGCTCTACTGTGTTTGGTAGAATATTAATATGGATAATATGTTTCTAAATAAATAATCAAAGGAATAATTCGATTTTTCCGTATATAAGAATCGTTTTGTGTTTAACGTTTTCGCAAAATAAAGAGAATCGAGGACACATATCCGAATAGTTCTTCTCCACTTTGAACTATTTCAAGTACAGTTTGATGAATACTAGCTTACTAGATTTACTGTGTTTGGCAGAATGCTAATGTGGATAATATCTTTCTACTTAAATAATCAAAGGGATAATTCAATTTTTCCGTATATAACACTCGCTTTGTGTTTAACCTTTTCGCAAAATAAAGAGAATCGAGGACACATATCCTAACAGTTTTTCTCCACTTTGAATATTTCCTAGTAAAGTTTGATGTATATATATAAAAGAGGAGTTAACATTTATTACTCTAGTTTGAGCATTTCTTATTTCATATACTTACGAATAGACAGACTTGTGCATAGTCAATCCATTAATTTTGACAAAGGTTGATGACAGCTCAATAATTTTGATAATAAAATGGCAAATTTCATATGTCTAGTTTATAGTTTCTGAGTTTTCATGTTCACTTGTGCTAAAATAAATTGGCTTATAACTTCGAGTTGATAGATTTCATCTAAAGTTCCTAAGCAAAATTCCCGACAAGTTAAAAATATTAATCAAACTTTAAAGAACACTCATTTGATAAAAAAAAACTTCATTACCAATAAATTAATTTTTAGTACAATCAAAACTTTATAGATTGGTTCTGATAATGTCCTATTGCAACAAAAATAGTGTTAGTCCACACAGAAAATCTTTTCCAATCAAGCAGCAAAATTCCTAACAATTTAAAAATATTAATCAAACTTTAAAGAGCACTCATTGGATTAAAAAAATACTTCATTACCAATAAATTAATTTTTAGTACAATTGAAACTTCATAGATTGGTTCTGAACATATCCTATTGCAATAAAAATAGTGTTAGTCCAAACCGAAAATCATTGTCTGTAAGCATCAAAATTCCTGACAAGTTAAAAATATTAATTAAACTTTAAGAACACTCTTTTTATAAAAAATTCTCCATTGCCAATAAATTAATTTTTAGTTAGATCAAAACATTCAAAATTGAACATATCTGAGCTCTGAACAGATCATATTGCAACAAAAATAGTGTTAATACAAACAAAAAATCATTGCCAGCTAAGAATCAAAATTCCTGACAATTTAAAAGTATTAATCAAACTTTAAAGAACACTCATTCGATAAAAAAAAATACACCATTGCCAATAAATTAATTTTTAGTACAATCAAAACTTTGTAGATCAGTTCTGAGCATATCCTGTTGCAACAAAAATAGTGTTAGTCCACACAGAAAATCATTTCCAATCAAGCAGAAAATTCCTGACAAGTTAAAAATATTAATCAAACTTTAAAGAAGACTCATTCGATAAAAAAAAATACTACATTGCCAATAAATTAATTTTTAGTACGATCAAAACTTTATAGATCGGAAGCTTTTAATCAAATAATTTATTATAATTAAACTATTAAAGAACAAAGAAACTCTAAAAAAATGACAAAAGTAATTCCAAGAAATAAAGAAGTCGCCAGCTGGTGTGATTATTTTTTTTTTCATAAAAGCAATAATTTACTCGCCGCAACTGACTGCTCTAAGATACACTTATGAAGTTATAAATAACGACGAGGAACGCATTTTCCTCTTCAGTGTAAAAGTTTTAATTATTAGCAGAAGGAGGGAATTTTTCATTTATTTTTTGAGCCAAAGCTTTCTTAAAATGACACCGGTTATTTTTATCTAATGAAGTTTTCATTAATGTCTGCTTTTCCCTCCATTTTGAAGGGTTGGTGTTTTCATTTTTACTTGCAAGGGTTTTTATTAAACGGATATGATGACAAAAGAGAGAGGTATAAGGCGCGTTTGAGGTTTAGAAATATTAGATCAATTTATATCTGTAGAAGCTTGGAATATAAATAGTCTGGGTATTTTTATACTCCAATAATAATACAATTATAACATACAAAAAATATTTACTCAGCTTAGCTATTAACGGTACTTGTGCCTAGAAATATCAAACAGTTAATCAAATATTGTTTTTATTAAATGGATATGTTGACAAAAGAGAGAAGTATAAGGTGCGTTTGAGGTTTAGAAATATTAGATCAATTCATATCATTAGTAGCTTGGAATATAAATTCCGTGGGTGTATTGTATTCACTTAATAATTCAGTTATTATATACAACAAATGTTGATAGAGCTTGACTATTAGTGGTACTTGTACCATGAAATGTCAAACAGTCAATCAAATATTATTTTTATTAAACGAATATGCTGACAAAAGAGAGAAGCATAAGGCGCGTTTGAGGTTTAGAAATATTAGATCAATTTATATCATTAGTAGCTTGGAATATAAATTCCGTGGGTGTATTGTATTCACTTAATAATTCAGTTATTATATACAACAAATGTTGATTGAGCTTGACTATTAGTGGTACTTGTACCATGAAATGTCAAACAGTCAATCAAATATTATTTTTATTAAACGAATATGCTGACAAAAGAGAGAAGTATAAGGCACGTTTGAGGTTTAGAAATATTAGATCAATTTATATCTTTAGAAGTTTAGCATATACATTTTTGGGTATTTTTTATTCCAATAATAATGCAATTATTATATACTACAAATATTGACTCAGCTTGGCTATTAGTGGTACTTGTGCCTTTAAATGTCAAACAGTCAATCAAATATTATTTTTATTAAAGGGATATGTTTATAAAAGAGAGCTGCAAATGGCACGTTTGAGGATTAGAAATATTAGAGCAATTTATATCTTTGGTAGCTTGAAATATGAATTCCGTGGGTGTTTTGTATTCAAATAATAATTCAGTTATTATATATAACAAATATTGACGCAGCGTGACTATTAGTGGTACGTGAAACATGAATTGCAAACCGTCAATCAAATGTTATTTTTATTAAAAGGATATGTTGGCAAAAGAGAATAAAATATGGTACGTTTGAGGTTTAGAAATATCAGCTCAATTTATAACTTTAGAAGCTTGAAATATAAATTCTCTGGGTATTTTTTCATTCAAATAATAATTCAGTTATTATATATAACAAATATTGATGCAGCTTCACTATAGTGGTGCTTTTTCCATGAAAGGACAAACAATCTATCATATATTATTTTTACTAAATGGATATGTCGACAAAAAAGAGAAGAATATGGTAAGTTTGAGGTTTAGAAATATTAAATCATTTTATTTCTTTAGAATCTTGAAATATAAATTCTCTTAGTATTTTTTCATTCAAATAATAATTCAGTTATTATATATAGCAAATATTGACGCAGCTTGGTTGTTAGTGGTACTTGTGCCATGAAATGTCAAACAGTCAATCAAATAATTCAGATTTTCTTTATGCTTTTTCAAAAATTCATTGGCAAACAGTTATGTATGTCTAAGATGAATAGTTAAGGAAAATATTATTCTAGGGTGCTTTGTTAATTGTATGTGCATTACTTATTTCTCGAAAAAACACGTAGATTAAACACCAATAATTCTATTGTATAGTAGTGATCATATTTCCATCGTATTTAAATAAATTAATACGGCTAATCAAATACACAGAATCATTTGATAGGGGAAAAATCCCATATTTAAATAGTTAAAGAAGGATAATTTGAAAAATATTTATCTCCAATATTTATTCAGATTTCAAATTGTGTACATGTGCAAGAAATACACTGATGGAAAAAAAATCCCTACACTAGGAAGGAGCTGTGCTAGATAAACGAAATTCGGTAGGCGTGTTTATACATCTGAAAGATGACGTCGATTCAAATTTCAAGCTACGCGCGTAAGTGTGGCGCTAGTAACGACACTATGAACATGCAAATGAGGTTTGCTTTAAATAAAAGGTTGTAAGGTTCGTGATCGTTATTTACAGTTGAGATTTGACGTAGTGGGTTAATGTTAGTCAAGGTTGCCTTTTAGAAGACGAAGAAACCATTATCAACAGCTCACTGAGTTTGAACGAGGTCGTGTTGTAGGGTTACGAGAAGGTGGTTTTTTTTTCCGCGATATTGCTGAAAGACATGGCAGGAATATATCCACTGTGCATGAGTATTGGCGGCAGTGGTCAAGGGAAGGTACTACCTCAAGAAGACTATGTTCCGGGCTGCCACGTGATATTACTGAGAGGGAAGACCGTCGTATTCGGCGTATGGCTGTGACTAATCGTACTGCGTCTGCAGCTGAAATTCGAGCTGCAGTTGGCACCACAGTGACACAACGAACTGTTACAAATCGGTTACTTCAAAGACATCTCCGAGTCAGACGCCCTGTACAGTGCATTCCACTGACTCCAAACCACTGCCGTTTGCGGCGTGAGTGGTGTCAAGCTAGAGCTCATTGGAGGACGGAGTGGAGATCTGTCGTGTTTTCTGATGAAAGCCGGTTCTGCCTTGGTCGCTGTGATAACCATTTTTTGGTTAGAGGGTGGCTAGGTGAACGCCTGCTAGTGATCTGTCTGCGGCCTAGACACACAGGGCCTTCTCCCGGAGTTATGGTTTAGAGAGCAGTTTCGTATGACAGCTGGAGCACTCTCGTGGTTATCCCACGCACCCTGACTGCAAATTTGTTCGTCAGTCTAGTGATACAACCTGTTGTGCTGCCATTCATGAACAGCATTCAAGGGGGTGATTTCCAACAGGATAACGCTCGCCCTCATACTGCTGTTGTAACCTAACATCCTCTACAGAGTGTCGACATGTTGCCTTGGCCTGCTAGATCACCAGATCTTTCTCCAATCGAGCACGTATGTGACATCATTGGACGACAACTCCAGCGTCATCCACAACCAGCATTAACCGTCCCTGCATTGACAGCCCAAGTGCAACAGGCATGGAACTCCATCCCACAAACTGATATCCGACACCTGTACGACACAATGCATGCACGTTAGCATGCTTGCATTCAAAATTCTGGCGGTTACACAGGTTACTAATGTACCAACATTTCACATTTGAAATGGCTCTACCTGTGATCTTGAATCTTTAATCAATGAAATATGTTATCTAGACAAAGTATTCCTAAAATTTCCTTACTCTACAATAATTTTTTCTTGGTGTTGGGATTTTTTTCCATCAGTGTAGGTTGAAATGTCGACGTCATTCCCGTGATGCTGTACTTAAATGTTCATTTGAGTAGAAATAGAAAGCGTTTCTACATTTAACGCGTCCACCTACGTAATTGAAAAGAAATCTATAGATAGAAAATTCCATCTAATGCAAAAGTCCTCCTTGACACAAATATTATATTTTCGGCAGATAACATTCATATTCAAATTTGAGAGCTTTCCAAAACAATCTTTGTGATGCTTAAAATTCCATAGTTACACGACTGAGTAAGAAATTTTGTAACAGCTTTGATAGAAGTCTTTTGATCATCGTCATTGAAGCCCAGTTTTTGCACTGAATGCAGCTTATTCACATGAATGAAGCATTGTTTTTCTTCTTGAGTACAGTTTATTCATATTAATGAAGCATTGTCTTTCTACTTGACTAAAGCTTTTTCACGTGAAGGAAACATCGTCTTTCGTCTATCCACTTCATTCTTTTTTTCTAAAACTGACAAGTACCCCGATGTGAATGCCGATTCTGTTAAAAACAAATGTACTCCAGCAACGTTTTAGTACACACAAACAAATGCATTTACGAGTGTTTATTACATCTCTCCAAACTGAATGTATTCTTTTATTAAACGTTGTTATTTCTTTTCCTTCAACAAAAACGTCATCATCTTCAAAAGCCAGAGCTTTCCAAAACAATCTTTGGAACATTTTAAGTTCCATAGTTCCACGATTCATGAAGAAATTTTGCAACAGCTTTGGCAGAAGGTTTTGTCCATCGTCATTGAAGCTTTTGAATTGAGTGATAAAGCTTATTCATATGAATGAAGCATTGTATTTCTTCTTGATTACAGATTATTCACATGAATGAAGCATTGTCTTTTTTCCTGATTACAGCTTATTCACATGAAGGAAACATTGACTTTCGTCTATCCACTACATTATTTTTTCTAAACCTGACAAGTACCCCCATGTGAATGTCGATTGTGTTGAAAACTAATGTACCTCATCAATGCTGTAGTACACACAAGCAAATGCATTTACAAGTTTTTACGGTATTTTTCCAAACCGAGTGTATTCTTTTATTACAAAATCATTATTAATTATTTTCCTTATCCAAAAACTTTCCTTAATACAAAATCTTCACCGTCTTCAAAAGTGAGATCTTTCCAAAACAATCTTTGGGGCATTTTAAGTTCCATGGTTCAACGACTCACTAATAAATTTTGTGACAGCTTTGGCAGAAGGTTTTTCCCATCATCATTGAAGCCCAGCTTTTGAATTGAGTGGCTACAGCTTATTCACATGAATGAAGCATTGTCTTTCTTCTTAATTACAGCTTACTCAAATGAATGAAGCGTAGTCTTTCTTCTTGATTACAGCTTATTCACATGAATGAAG
>JAPMOQ010031569.1:1224387-1236575 GCA_026543055.1 Argiope trifasciata
CTCAAATACTCTTATTAGATTTTCTATTTACTTCATTTCTAATTTATGTCAAACAAATGAATAAATCTGCCTGTAAGTGCATTTCTATTCAAGAACGGTAATAAAAAAGAGCTTAGTTTAGTTATATTAACGTCCCGTTTTAAAGCAGCAATAGGCCTATTTTGGGACTGACCTCGTCACTTTGAACTGCCATCAGATAACGAGAATGACACCTGAGTTGGCACCCACTCTCCAAACTCCCACACCAGTGGGAGAACGTTTGGTCCCTGAAGGATTTAACGCGCACCAGACCTGCTTCTGTGGAATCGGGCCTCGAACATGCAACCTTCCGGTTCTGAAGTCGAGACCTTACCGCTAGGCTACCTTGGCCCTCAAAACTTGTGAAATATTTGCACTTGGAAAATTAATTCGAAACAGAGCTATTTAGCAGCACACACATGCTTATTGCTATGAAATAAATATATCTGTATAAATAAAAATGAATGTCTGTATGTCTCTATAGCGCTGCCGGCAGCTTATTACTTGCAGTTACGGGATGCTTATTAGCATACTAAAATTACCGATTTTGTAATCTATATAAATTCTTCGGTGGAATCGGGCCTCGAACCTGCAACCCTCTAGTTCCAAAGCCGAGGACTTACCACATTGACTCCACGGCCTCAAGAAAAAGTGAGAAATTATTCTTTGGAAATAAGGTAATTACGTAGTATTTAAATGCTGCTTATTTTCAGTGAAATGTAGAAAAAGAACCACATTGTTATGAATTTTCACAGAATATTTCACAAATTTTTAAGTTATGTACATTCTTTATTAGATGAACTTCTTCTCGACAAACTCTTTGCAAAAACATGTATGAGCTACTCCGCTCTCTTGGTGAGGTCACGGCTACAGAATAAAAGGGTTCCTAATTTAAGATTCCTCTAAAGATTCGCCATGCTTGTAGATATGGTACATGTTCAATCAGACGTCGTGTTTCAAATGTCATTCGGTTGCCATGGTAATGGAAATTATTGACGGATCTCCGTCTACACACACACACACACACACACACACACACACACACACACACACACACACACACACACACACACACATTCAAGGAAAATTGGCACATATACTTATATTTTTACCCCTGACTTCTTTGCATTTCAAAATATTTCTTTGAATTTGGTTCATTTCATGCATCATTCTATTCTATAATTTGTGTACAAAAAAATGGGATTGCCGCATTATAATTGTATGTAGAATGTTAACCGTTTTCGTTAAATTTCCATACAATTTCCTTAAAATTTCCCAATTTTTAAAATATATTATATTGTCCACTATTTTTTTTTGTATTGCAGTATTGTATATTATAATTGTCAATATGAAAGATTTTAAAGATCTAAAAACCAAAGATTTAAATGGTTTAAAAAAAATTGAACTTTATCAAAAAATTTTCTTGAAACGTAGCGGGATACCTTAACCGATTTTTTAAGTTTTCTTGAAGTCTCTCGATATTTTCTTCGCAGTAGATTTCTGTGATAAAGAAACTAAGTTTTCCTCCTCTCCATGTATTTATTTCGTTAGGCACCTCATCAGAGTCACGCAGATGTATTACAAAAACATCACATTTTCATTTACATTCATTAATTACTCTTGCGCGGACAACACACATAAATTCTTGAACTCATTCCATAGGCGAATTCTTCTTTTCTGGAAAACTTTTTTCATTACTATCAATGAAGATAAGAATGACACATTCTTTGAGCTGCAGTGAGATAGAGTATTATTTGGGTGCCTGACAATAGAGTCTATAAATCAACACCCGAGTAAAGAGGATGGTAGAATACAAGAGTAATAAAGCTCTCTACTCCTTTCATCAAAGGAAAAGGTATTGACCTGTTGACTCAGTTTCAGAAGCCAAAAATAGTGCTTAAAGTGAATGCTCACACTTTCACTTTGCAAGCGCCTCACGGATTTAATTCTTAAAGGGTATTTGGTTAGAAATAGTGTGTTGTAAAATACAGCATTTCATTTTGCAGAATTTCTTCAAGAATTGTAGGTTTAAATTTTGGTTGAATAGTCTTATGTAGTTTTACTTTATATATATATGTGTGTTTCATTTGGTGATGTTTTTTAATGTTTTGCTTTGTTTTTGTATTCTGTTATTTAAATTGGTATGTATCTTTTGCCCTCATTTTCCTGTGGTGGTAGGTCTTTATCGCTTTAAGTTTTCTTAATTATAGTTATTAATTTTGGGTGAATATTCTTATGTAGTTATTTTTAATATATATTTTTGTTTCATTTGGTCATGTTTTTTAATGTTTTGCTTTGTTTTTGTCTTTTGCTGTTTAAATTGGTATGTCTCTTTTGCCGTCCTTTTCGGGGGAATTTCGGGTTACGAGTTGTTAATACTTTTGACCAATGTCCACCGATGCCTCACAAAAAATTCCTTATTTTGAATCCTTGCCTGAAAGTGGCCCTTGATGAAGTTTTCAGGCCGGATTCTTTTTCTATTGGTTATAGTTTTGATTCGGTTTTGTTTCTTTTTGCTTGGCTTATTTTGTTAGTTAAATTAGTTTCATTTGTATTTTAGTTGCAGCTGCATTCGCGCTCACCATATGCAATGATTGATTTAAATACTAAAAACTTTTTTAATTCTTAAACTTGTTTGAATCCGTATTGATTTTTAGTTTCTATTCCGGTTTTTGTTTAGTTTCCGTGGTTAGTACCGTTTCTGTTTATATATATATATATATATATATGTGTGTGTGTGTGTGTTTACCGCAGTTAGTTCAATATTTTATAAGTTAGTGCTGATTAAATAATAATTTATTATATACAACAGCAGTAGCTCTGTGGCTTTAATAATGTTAAAGTAATTTTGTAGAAGCTAGTAATAATGCAATTTAGCTTCATCATCAGGATGCCGTTATGTTTTGAGTCAAACTTTTCATGCATACTAAGAATGCCTTTCTAATCCAGACTGATGAGATACGGGCTGCACTTTATAGGCAGATGCATTTATGCTTGAAAACAAGTTATAGACAAACCCTCCTCAGTATATGATATAGTTTTCAAGAATATACATTAATATCTTAGAAGGGAGTAATAATTTAATAATATGAGAAGTCAGGAAATTAAATTTGGGAGAAATTAGCGTAAATCTCATGCATGTGTACCACAAATGCTCTGTAAATGTAAATCAAATAACATGCAAATCTATGCTGTAAATTTAAAATTGTGTAAAAAGATATGATAATGGATAGAATACAAATAATAAGCGATATTTATTAAGATGTTGTAATGTAAATTTTTCATGCCAAATTTAAGGTATCCAATTACGTTAAAAACACAGGTAAATTGGCAAATAATTTTTTATTGTCATTTCTTGTAGTTCAGACTTTCTTCTTACCAAAACAGTTAATCCTTTCTGAGAAAAGAAGGCCTGATCTCTTATCCAAGCTCACATATTTTTCAAATAAAATCTGTATTTAATTTCAGTTTTTTGAAAACTTCAAATTTCTTAAAAATTATGCACCATTAACGTGATATCTCAAAAACTAATCGAGATATTTACATGAAAATTTCAGAGTGTATTTTAAATATTATGGGCAATGAAATGAACCAAAAGTTTTTTTTTGTTGGTGAAATACTTTTTCATGTATAGGTGTTTTTAGAAAAAGTAAGTTGTAAATTTACGGAAAAAAATGCAGATATACGTATATTTTTACCCCTAACATCTTTGCATCTCAAAATATATCTTAGATTTCAGTTCATTTCTTTCATCATTATATTCTATGATTAGTGTAAACAGAAAACTAGGATTGTTGCATAAAAATTTTGTGTAGAGTGTTAACCGTTTTGGTTAAATTTCATTAAAATTTACTACACATTTGTCTATTTCTCAAAATATATCATATTTTCAAATAATTTTGTTGTGTTTATAGTATTTTGTAATAGAATTGACAAAACCTCTAAAAAACCATACTTTTAAATTGTTTTTATAAAATCACTTTTTTCAGAAAAAAGTTCATTCTAACGAATAGTCGGATACCTTAAAATATTGCATGCGCAACTAATTTTAAAATATATATAGTTATATGTTATCAATTATTTTACGTGGTATATTTCTCATCCAAGTGTGAAATAAAAAAAAGTATTGCGAATGAATTTTAAATTGACAATTGTATTATTTGTCAATCTAAAAATTAATATTAATATTTTTTTAATTTTCTTCTTTTTACATCAAATACCCACATCTAATATATAAAAATGAATATTTGTCTTTTCGTATTTTATATACTGTCGTAACGTTCATCCTATCTCGATAAAAAAAATTGCCAAATTATGGAATGATTGAATTTAATATTATTTTTTGGTGGCAGCAACGTGCCGGGTACCAGCTAATTTACCATAGAATCGATCGTATTTATTTGAGAGCAACTTGTATTGTTTATTCATATTATTGTTTGAGAATTCTGAGAATATTAAATGAATATTAAGCTTCTTTCGTTACCATTCTGAAAGAACACCAAGTTTCACAATTCTAAAAGAATGCACAAATCTAAAATACATAAATGAATATATTTTTGGTCGTATTTTATATACTGTCGAAACGTCCAACCTATTTTGATAAAACATTGCCAAATTATTCAATGATTGCACTTAATATTTTTTTTGGCAGTAGCAACACACCGGGCATCAGCTAGTTCTTAATAAAAATAAAATTAAATGTTAAAATAATATATGATAAGCATTCAACAATTTTCTTTAGTATCTGAGAGAATAATTTGAAAAAAAAAGCGTACAAACAATTGATTTATTAAAGTTTTTAATAACTAGGTAATATTTCAAGCAAATAAATAATCACTTACTTCTGATATTGAAAAAGATTAGTTATGAATTCTTACGATTATTACAGCTCTTACGATAATTATTATACAGTTCTATCAAAATCGATAACAATAATAACATTAATTTAATTGCAATGCATATTCAATAACCTTCATCCTATTTTGATAAAACATTGCCAAATTATTGAATAATTGCACTTAATATTATTTCTTTTTCGGCAGCAACGCTCCGGGTACCAGCTAATTTAACATAGAATGCATAATATCTATTTTAGAACACCCTGTATTGTTTAGAATGAGTTTCTTAAAAACGTTCATGAGAGAATTCGTGACTGAAATGAAGAGGGTCAGCTTGTTGCGTCGAAAACCAATTTACAGGCAAAAGCAACGACACGAGGTATTGGCACTTGATAGGTTTCGAACGCTTTATTATCAACAAAATGGAAGCCAAAATATTTTTAACGGAGTTTTCCACGTAAACAAGTTTGTTTTTTGTTGGTTTTTTTTAGATCAGAATTTCAAAGATGGGAAAACCATAGGAGTGTAGTTTCAATAAGAGTTGTCCACTACTGATACAATCAGAGCTCCTATGAAAGGAGTTCGAACTTTATTCTTTAAATATAACTTAGTGTTTTTATGTATCTGATGTCTATCTTTGACCAATATATATTTCCACGTGTGTATGTTTTTATCTTTAAGGTCATTTAAAAGTCTTACAATTTTTCTAGTCACGCAAATTAGAAAACTGGAGTTATATCTGGAAGATGGAATTAAAGGTTGAATTGTTTAAATTTTTGCACTCAGAAAAGTAATTCGATGAATAATTATTCGTCTTATACAAGGTTTACTTAAAAAAAGAAAGATATATGATAGTTTTAAAGGGAATTTTAACCTAATAGTAATTAATTTACATCTGCCTATCATTCAGCAGAGCTTTTCTTATAATAAAAAATAAAACATCAAAAAGATGTACTATCTTATATACAATCAGAGCTCCTATGAAAACAGTTCGAGCTTTATTCCTTAAATATAACTTATGTTATGATTTTTAAAGTCATTTAAAGTCATACAATCTTACTAGTCAAGCAAACTAGAAATCTGGAGTTATATTGTAAGATGTAATTACATTTTTCACTCCGAGAAGTAATTCGATGAATAATTATTCGTATTATGCAAGGATTATTATTACTTCAAAAAATAAACATATATGATTATTTTAAGATGAATTTTCACCCAATAATAATCTTCATCTTCTTATCACAAAGCAGAGCTTTTCTTACAATAAAAATAAATAAAAAACGAAATATGTAAATGATGCATCATCTTAGATACAATCAGAGCTTCTATTCCTTAAATATTTTTTCTCATAGCGATCTTTGACCACTGTATATTTCTACCAGTTTATGTTTTTATCATTAAGATATAATTCAAAATACAATTTTTCTAGTCACGCAAATTAGAAAACTGGAGTTATATCTGTAAGATGCAATTAAAGGATTAATTTTTTAACCTCTTGCCCACCGAAAAGCAATTCAATGAATAATTATTCGTATTATACAAGGACTTCTCATTACTTCAAAAAAAGAAATATGTATGATTGTTTTAAGATGAATTTTCACTCAATAGTAATTTACATCTTCCTGTCATTCCGCAGAGCTTTACTTACGTTAAAAATTAGAATATCAAAATGATGCACCATCTTAGATACAATCAGAGCTTCTATGAAAACAATTCGGACTTTATTCCTTAAACATAACTTAAAGGCTTTTGATATATCCCATGGCTATCTTTGATCGCTATATATTTCCAATAGTGTCTTCTTTCGTCGTCGTACTGGCATAGGGGTAGTATATTTTTCTCTTAGTCCCGGCTTCGAGTCCTGGTTCGCGCATAGTTGTTCTGTGTTCTGTCTGTGAGATGCATGAATGTGTTCCCCTGTAAAAAAGGGTTGTGCGTGAATGTGTGTATCACCTTCATTTGAGCTAGAAGTTAGACTTCTGCCCTTTGGGTGTTCAGGGGTCTTTATCATCAGAAGCTACTGTACCCTCTTTCCGTGGAAACATCTACACGACATCATCGTTATCAATGTCTGCTTACCTCTTTAACCTGCCAGTGGGCGAAGCCGTTATACCAACAAGAAAGGTAGCGGGTATTTCTCATATACGCTATAGTAAAATGTAAATTTTCAAATGTGTTACTGTTAAAATTATATTGTAAATAGCTTAATAATTATATTGTAAATAGATTAATAACTACAATTACTTAAAACATTTTTTATTTAAAAAGAAGCAGAGACAATATAAACATAGATTGCAGTAACAATATAAAATGGCCACAGGTTAACTGAATTGATTTAAAAATAATGCAAATGAAATTGCGAAATTTTGATAGAACAATTTGATATAAAATATAGAAGTGCAAAAAATACATAGTGTATGTATAAAAAGGAAATTGTAATTGATAGTTAGATATGGAAAGGAAAAATATAGTTTCATTGTTATTTCATTGCAGCGTTGCAATTTGAGCAAATGTGTTTAGAGTGCTCCTAAAATATAAATTTCTGTCTAATCTCACAACCAAACCTCGTGATTCTAGTCCACTTTTCTTCTGGGCAGAGTTTTTTTTTCTTGCCGTTTCATCTTCCACTTCATCACTACCTTGTTCTTCTTTTCTCTTTAGCACTTTTCATTTTAGCTCAGTTTTTAGATATGTCTTTTTTTTTCAACATTTCCATTCGTAAGTGCATTTGCCAGCTGTCGGCAGTCTAAAACAATTGGATTTATTTGTAAACTCATACAAAATCAGATGTGGCAAAAACTGACATGAGCGGTCTCGCGTATCTCTAAAATACAAATATCTGATTTCCGACTACAACTGAAAGTAGGTCAAAGGGAGGGGGACAAATATAGGAGGACAGGCGTTCCTCGTGCCACCAGATCTAAAACTATAAAACGAAATTCATCTCTAGTGTATCTCTCACTTACGCCCGCCCGCTGAAAGGTTAAGATATAATTTAATATCCTACAATTTTTCTAGTCACGCCAACTAGAAAATTGGAGTTATATCTGTAAGATGTTATCAAAGGATGAATTTTTTAACCTCTTACACTCCAAAAAGTAATTCGATGAATAATTATTCGTATTATACAAGGATTCTTATTACTTCAAAGAATAAATATATATGATTGTTTTAAGATAAATTTTCATTCAATAGTAATCCACATCTGCCTGTTATTCTTAAGATATTTTCTTACAATAAAAATAAAAAATAAATAAATAAAACATTAAAATGATGCACCATCTTAAATGATGTAAAGTCATCCAAGTGCATAGGGTTAACTTCGGTCAGTGCTTCAAATATAAATTCTTGAAAATGGACATTATTTACTCCACCCTATACTTTTACTATTAGTTCGCACTCCGCCTTTATTTATTCATATATCTTGTTCAGATTCTACATAGTTAAAAAAAATTATTCATCGTTCTCAAGTCCAAATTCATTGTTTAAAACTTGTAGTGGATGACACTCGATGTGAATACAGTTTTTTCAAATATTAATTCATTAGTTAGATTTAATTAATTTTTAATACAGTAAAAGCTCTTTAATCGTGGGGTATATGTTCCATAAATATGAGGAGAATACAGAAACCATGAATACGGAATGGTCATTTATTATAGGGGATACATTCCTAGGTGACAAAATAAAAAAAAACAAATATATAAAAAAATCAATTTAATTGAAGTTTTTGAACATTTTGATTAATTATCTTAAGGCTTAGGAAATGGTTTGAAGAACTTTGTAATTTTCTTTTGCTTGGCAGTTTTTAAAAGCTCCTTCCATTCAGACTAATATGCAACAGTTCGCATTAGCAATTAGCCTCTTAAATATAAGACGTCGTTCCATAGACGGATCAATATTCATAAAGAAATCGCAAAGATCATTTGCCATTCTTAAACCTTCACTAAGATTTTTGAAATTAAATGCCACGTTTCCAGTGCTTGTTGAAGCGTCTTCCTTAATGGGCTGTGAATTCAACATTTCCTCCAAGTCGGTTTCAGTCAAATCTTCATTTTGCGATTCAAGCAATTCCTGAATGTCGCTTGATTCTATCTGATCGAACCCATCTCGTCCTATTCCATTCGCGATTTCGGCTATATTTGCAGTTTGAATTTAACAACATACTTTAAACAAAGTTGTAATAAGATCTTTTACTTTTTTTATTTCTCCATTTGACGGCATTTACAAAGGATATTGGATTGGATACCCGTTGGAATTCTTTTATTATGATGTATGTACTTATAAGATCTGCGAATAAAGAAATTTTTAGCCGTGAATATAGGAATTGGGTCATATTTTTTTAGTCCGCGAATAGTGAAAACGCGGATAAAGAAACCGCGAATAAGGAGCTTTTACTGTACTTTAAACAGAGTTTTAGCAGTTTGTTATGACTATTGAAATCAACAGTCAGAAACTAAATCAATAAAATGCAAGGATTTCAGTATTTTTCCCGTGATGGTGAAGAATGCGAGTTCAATTATTGCGAAAAGCAATAATTTTTTGATAATTAAGGATTATTTTTGATAGTTACTGAATAAAATGTAACCATAATATATTAATTTCTTTTTTCACTTAATTATGAATTGAATTAAAACATTTTTTATATTACTTGTTTAACATTAGGTGGCATTTTTTTGAGTTAGAAAACATTCTGTATAAATATGCAATCATTAAAATACCGATATTCAGAGGTGAAAAATTATTCTTCACTTTGCATTTAGAAAAGAACAATCGAGTTTTATTCATCAAATATTAAAGTGCAATCTTCTGCAGCTCTAGTATAGTTGCAATAATGAAGATTTCATTAGCTTTCGAAAAAAATGTGTGATAAAAATATTCCTGGATCTAATACATACTTCTTCTTCAAATTTGATATAATAAATTTTCAGTAAGTGCTGTAATTTTCCTGAAAATAAGAATAAGCAATTTTTTCATTAAAAAATATTCTATAGTTCAAATGATTTACAAAATGAATTAAATTAAAATGTCATGTTATTTATCAGTCGAAAGCCCATGTTTAAAATTTCGATGGGAGATAGCGTATTAAATTCATTTTCTAGTCTTTGAACTAAACAAATCATATAAAACAATATTTTTAAATTCAATTTTTACTGAGTTCAGTGATTTTTTTTAAAATTATCTGTTATAAGATAATTACCAAAAAATTATTAAGTATAAAAAATTAGTAATTTTCACAAGAATATAACTCGCATTCTTCACCTTCATTTGAAAAATACTAAAATATTTGCATTTTACAGATTGAGCTACTGCTTGTGGATTTTAATTTTCAATTCGAAGTGAACTCTATTTATTTCATTAAATTTTATTAATGAATTGATATTTAAAGAACTGTATTAACATCAAGTGTCATCCACTACAAGTTTAAAAAATGTATTTGTACTTGAGTGGATAGATAAAAAATATTTTATCAACGATTGAAAATTTGAGCAAGATATATTAATACATATGATGGAAGTGTGAACTAATATTAGGAACTGAAAAAGAAATTATTTTGAGCAAATCATTTGATAATTTTTTAGTCAAAATAATTTGTGTTGTATGTCTCATTTTAACAATAACACTCCCATGTTTTATAATTTCAGAAAAAATGATATGTATTGATTTTTTTCCATCTATTCTGTGAAAATTTCAAAAATATTACAATTTTACGTTGTTTTTCAAAAAAAAAAATCCGAAATATCTGAATACAATCCCATTTTCTATTTACTATATTAAAATGATTTAAATTTAAATAAGGAATTAATATTAAAAAAACTGTATTGATATCAAGTATCATCCACTTTAAATTTTCCATACAGTTTTAAAAAAAATGTATTTGAAGAGTGGGAGGATGAAAAGTATTTTATTAACGATTGCAAATTTGAACAAGATATATAAATATATATAGGGTTAGTGTGAACTGACATTAGGAATTAAAAAATAAGCTATTTTTCAAGATTTTGAGCAAATCATTTGATAATTTTTTAATCAAAATATTTTTTGTTGTATGCCTCATTTGACAATAATATTCACATGTTTTACATTAAAAAAAATCATATTAATTGATATATTTTGATTTTTTTATGTTTGTTCTATGAAAAAGTTTCAGAAATATTACAATTTTACATTGTTTTTCAAAAAAAAAACAAAAACAAAAAAAAAACACGAAATTTTCGAATGCAATCACTTCTACTTTAATTAGACCTTATGCCTTCAGAAAGACAAACCTATCACATTTTAATCCCTCTTTTAATGAAACAAGGTTTTTGAAAAAAAAATTTCCCCACTCGTTCCAACAGATTATTTACTAAATTAAAAAAAAAAGGAAAATTCCCTCGGAAGGCTTAACTAACTCGATATAGCAAATATCACATCTCAGCCTGAATTTAATCTCGAAACAAGATACCAGGATACAGAATAAGGAATTTGTAGTCCAAAATTGTCTATACAGCTGTCCAAAGAGTAATTCAAATGCTTTCGTAATCTAGATGCAATAATATTAGTTCAGAACAAATGTGAGAGTGGAACAGAAGAACTTTGATAACTTCTTTTCGAGTTCCGTAATAACTAACCAAAAGATTTATTCGCTGAAAAGAATAACAGAACTCTGCGTCTTGGAAAGCATTTTTATTCCTAGCTCCTTTCAGCAGCATAATCAATAGGCAAGATCAACTTTAAAGTTTCTTGATCACGAAAATTGCTATCCTGCCGAGTTCGCTCTTATTGAGAAATCTTATTTTGGTTTCAAGACTTAATAAACTTGAAACCGATTTTAAATACATAAGGTTTTCCTATAACTAGATTATGCGAAATGATGTAACTGATTATAAACTTCAGAAGATTGTTTTTTTTTCCTGTTTTGGAAAGCTTTACGTCTAAAATGAGATAACATTGAATATTCCGAATATATAGATTTTTAATTATCGCAAATATAATTTTCATCAAGGTTTGAAATAGAACAATACAGAAAGATCAACTTTAAAGTTTCCTGATCACGAAAATTGCTATCCTGCAGAGTTTGCTCTTACTGAGAAATCGTATTTTGGTCTCAAGACTTAGTAAACTTGCAGACTTAATAAACTTGATAATGCCAAATGATATAACTGATTATAAGCTTCGGGATATTATTTTTTCCTGTTATGAAACACTATACACCTGAAATGAGATAACACAAACTATCAAATATATAGAATTTTAATAATCGTAAATATTCCTACCTAAAGTCTGAACTTACTAAACCTTGTTATTTACTTATATTATGAATTAATAGTTCTGAGAAATGGTTTCATGATT
>JAPMOQ010031569.1:1236585-1248254 GCA_026543055.1 Argiope trifasciata
TGTTATATAATTTTCATACAGGTATATATGCTACTGTTATATAAAGTATAATTCTGTTATATAATTTTCATCCAGGCTTGAAATAGAACACCACAGCGTGTTCAACATTAAAGTTTCCTGATAACGAAAATTGCTATCCTGCCTAGTTCACTCTTTTTGAGAAATATTATTCTGGTTTCAAGACTTAATAAACTTACAGAAGGCTTTCTCTATAGCTAGATTATGTGAAATGATGTAACAGATTATAAGCTTCAGGAGATTGTTTTTTCCTGTTTTGAAACGCTACACACCTAAAATGAGATAACACAAACTATCAAATATATAGAATTTTAATAATCGCAAATGTTCATACTTAATGTCTGAACTTACCAAACCTTGTTATTTACTTATATTATGAATTAATTGAACTGAGAAATAGTTTCATGATTTATGTTATGTAAGATGCGTATATACTTATATGATGTTAAAATTTATATTATGTTATGTGTTTTTCATCCAGGTTTGAAATAGAACAGCACATTAACTTGATTTTAAGTAAGAATGTTTCATATTCCCGTATTATTTTGATTAATATGACTTAAATACAACTAATAGATTTGTAATATTTATCTAAAGATGTATTTCTGTTTCTAAAGCTTTTGTGCGCACAGGTCTATGATCTTGAGTGACTAAATATCAATGATTTCTTAATTAACTATGTCATAAATTAATACTATTTAATTTAATTTTCTATAGTATTATCCAAATTTCAAATAATAAATATGCTAATGATATTATTAAATTTTTTCTAGCACTTTGAATAGAACTTTTTCATCTAAAAAAACTTTCAATGTATATATAACACTCAAAAACTTATGAAGTTATTAAAAAGCAATTTTAAATATATTTATTTCATCAAATATAGTTATTTAATGTGGACGGGTTTCATTATAACGTAATATTTAATTTTGCATCTCTGCCGTAATATAGCCATGCACTGACAAATTTGATGATACTTTCAACAGAAATATCAAATTTTTGATACCTGGTAGATGGGTAGGATATCTGGCCTTTTGAGATGGCAGCCTAAGAAATCAACCCAAATGTTTAAAAAAGCCAGATTCTTTTCACGTGGAAGTATACCATTTCCATCGCACTAGTGCTTTAAGGACTAAAGATTCCTTCCCTTATGGGAAATGACTCAACAATAAAACAATGAAGGACCAAATGGAATCGACTGTGCTCTTTTACATACACCATTATAAAAAATCTTTCCTAGTTGGGAAGATACATTCTTCAAGTACCTGATGTTGCGTGCTCACGCCTTATACTTATATTAAATATGAAACACTTAAAGCAAAAGCCTCGTAAGATATTCCGAGCAGTAGAAAAGAAAACATGCATCAAATGTCGAACGCCAACTTTATTAAAAAAACAATAGAACACACAAAAAAAATTCCAAAAACTTAAAAAACAATGTTGCCATATTTGAAAAACTAAATATTGCAAATACCACAATAAAAGAAAGATAATATGACAAAATAGAGAGTTAAAAGTTAATATTTATGAAAACAAAGATACAAAGTTTTAATAGAACGGAACACCTAATGGTACTTTCTTCAAGTACCTGACCTGAAGATACGTTCTTCAAGTATCGGAAGATGCATTTTTCAAGTACCTGATCTGAAGATACTTTCTTCAAGTACCTGATCCGAAGATACTTTCTTCAAGTACCTGATCTGAAGATACGTTCTTCAAGTACATAAAGACACGTTCTTAAAGTACATGAAGATATGTTCTTCAAGCACATGAAGATATGTTCTTCAAGCACATGAAGATACGTTCTTCAAGTACTTATTACGTATCCATTATTTTTTCTTAGTACTTAACATACTGCCCTAGGGAAACCCAGATATGGTGAGTTACATCATAGACACTGAAGTTTAAATTGTATTTTACTAGAACTGACACTGACATTGTCTTATCAATGTCGGGAACCATACTGTATAATCATAACTAGCAATCACTTCCTAGAAAGAATGTCTGTCGAATAATCCCTGGAGCTGGAGCTAATTGTTATTCGAGAAGCATACAAAGGGAAGAAGCAAGAAAAATTATTTTTTGATAAACATTCCTTAAAATCCCTTTAAAATGTACAATTTCTACACAGGCAAGGAGTTTGAACTTATTATAAAATTGAGTTAATTTTTAATTTATTTAATCTTCTTGATTAAATCTTCGTAAAATTATTAAATTGATTGCATATCAGTAATTCCTAAAAGCAATCATAGTTGAAATTTTACAACCCTTCACGAATTTTACCAATTAATTTGTTTAACATCAGTGCAAAGCTAACTTAAATATTTTCATCATTTATAAAATCAGTAACTTATTATATTATACATAAATTTTTGATTGCAAAGGCCTGACTTTGAGTTTATAGCTTTTGCCGTTGTGTGCAGTTTCGTCAGAATCAAAAATTCAATTCTGTCTTAAATTCATAAAAGGATGCTTTCGGGAATCTGATCCTGTAATGCAACGATTTTAAAATATTCCGTATATTAATTAATTCCACGATAATTAAAACCCAATATTATATTGCAGAATGGTTTTTGGAAATGCTTTTAAACACAAACCACTATTTTGATCAAATTCAAATTTCATTAATTCACATTACATCTTTAATTCTTTTTAGTGTTTTACAAGCCTTCGTGCTAAGATATCCAACTACGTTCGGAGGAAAAGTTTTGAAAAACTGGATTTTTTAAAAACTATTTAAAACTACGGTTTTTAGATGGGTTGTCAGTAATAATACAAAATACTATAAACACAACACAATCATTTGAAAATATAATATATTTTGAGAAATAGGAAATTTTGTAGTAAATTTTTATGAAATTTAACCAAAAAGATTAACACTCCACCCAAAATGGTAATGCAGTCATCCTATTTTTCTTTCTAAGAAAGTTATAGAATACAAGGATGAATGAAATGAACCAAAATCTAAGAAATATCTTCAGATGCAAAGTATTTACGGGCAAAAACATACATCTATATACATTTTTCTTCCATAAATTCACATTTTAATTGTTCCAAAAACACCTCTAAATGAAAACGTATTAATTCAACAATAAAGCTTTTGGTTCATTTCATTGCCCATATAATTTAAAACACGCTCTGAAATTTTTACTTAACTTTCTCTGTCTTTTTTTTTTTTTTTTTTTTTTTTGCGATTTCATGTTAACGGCGGAGAATTTTTATGAAACTTTGAGAAAATTGTATTTAAAGACAAATTTTAGATGAAAAATATGTGAACTTGGATGGATGGTAAGGTCTTCGCTTTCCTAAAAAATTAAATTGTTTTGGAAATAAGAAAGTCTGAACTAGAAGAAATTACGATAAAAAAGCTATTTACCAATGTGGTTGATATCCAGTTTTTAACATAGTTGGATACCTTAATAAAAGTAAACGTATATGAATTTCTGAAAAATATGTATTTAAAGCATCATTTGTGACTTGCTACCAGTTGATACCAGCAATGTTTTTCAAATGAGTTATTCATAACTTCAAGGAATGATGATACTTTAATCTGTTTTTCTCTTATTTTCATCAAAGAAATCCAAAATGGACTTGTTGTTTTTAAAGAATTCAAACCTGCGCAAGTAAATTTACTAAAAAACATCCATCTGAACTAAATTTGTTTCATAAAAGATGTACAAAATCGCAAAAACTTTTCGAATAACATATTTATCTCCATTTCGCTTGACATTTAAATTTATTTTTTATTCAGTATGTACGTGCTACCGAATAGTGTAGAAGCATTGTAACTAAAGATATTTGGATCATTTTATAAATCATTTACATTTTGTTTTGATTTTCTTCAATGGTAAAAATATTTTTATGCACTAAAGAATTTTGAAAAATACTGGATTTGAAAATTTTTGTGCTGTCTGAAAGTATGAAATCCCACAAGTATTGTGTTTCCTCATAGAATCTACGAGAACTGGAAAAACTGATGCGTCCAAAGATTCTTTTTCAAAACTCATGAGATTAATTTAATGAAGAAGAATTAAAAATGAGGAATATAAAATATTATGAAATAAGAATCACGAGGTACAATAGTATTCTTACATATAGTTAGCAATTGTACACTGCAGTTATTTTCCTTTTCTGTATCATATTCCTAAATTATACTTTACATGTTATACGATGTCTGATAAGCAATATAATGTTTTTAGAATGATTTACATTGCTTATATATTTATATGTATTTAAAAGTGTTTGAAAGCTCCATCATGGGAATGCAAAGATATATTCTCCTTCATGGCAAAGAAACTATTAACATCAAGATATTTTCTCCTTCATGACAATGTAACTATTAACATGAACATATTTTCCCCTTCATAGCAATGCAACTATTAACATCAAGATCTATTCTCCTTCATGGCAATGCAAAAATTAACATCAATATATATTCTCCTTCATGGAAATGCAACTATTAACATCAAGATATTTTCTCCGACATGGCAATGCAACTATTAACATTGTAACGTCTTCACCTGGTCCGAGGAAATAAAAGGTAGCATTTTACAATTAAGTACTTTATTACAGCTTTAAGCTACAGACAAAAAAAAATACTATCTAGGTTAAAGAAAATGTCCATGTGGAACACAACAAGAATAGTTCTTTCTTGGTTCGAGTTTCTTTATAATTCGAAATCTTCCGGAGAAACTCTCGAGAACAGTTAACCAGCAGTCTAGTCTAGCGCAGGTACCGGGATTAGTTCCAAGAATCCACCGAATTTCTAAGGTGGAATCTTCTCTCAAATGCTCGGAGTCTCCGTCCCGGCTCTCCAAAACACTCGCCTCTTTCTCTCTTCCTTCGACCCTCCCTCCTTTTCCTACGACACCCCATTGGAGCATTTGGGCTGGTGATTCTCCAATTGTCGTTCAGCAAAATTTCAATGGTCTACCGTTAACCGCAGGAATGTTCATGGAATGTTCACTACGGGAAACAAAGCAGGCCGCACATCTGTGTCGCAGACACGATGAGGGCACGGGTGGTCCTTTATCTCGTCTCCCTCTAAAGGGCTAGATGTCCGTTCTTAGAAGGAGGGTTTTCCACCTGTCCATCTGTATGTAATTACATCGCCATAAACCCTAGACATTAAGGAGTCCAATCAGGAATTGGCAATTATGGAGCGTGAGAAAAAAACCCACCATGAGCAGACCGAGAAGAAGCTGAATCGTTACAACATCAATATATTTTCTCCTTCATGGCAATGTAACTATTAACATCAAGATATATTCTCCCTCATGGCAGTGCAACTATTGACAGAAATATATTTTCTCTAAAAAGTAAATATTTCATTTTCAATAATGTATATGAGGAACGAAGGTAATGAAATTAAGCAGGTGAAATTCTAAAATTCTAAAATTCATTGCGTTTCTTAAAAGTATTGGGGGGGGGAAGGTGAAGACCAGTGTTAGACGTTAGACAGCACTGGCAGTCACATGTTTGTGTAAATTGAACCCATTGAGCTCAATTATAAATTCAACTATCTAAAAGGTGCTTAAAGCAATGTGACATTTTGACTCAAGTCATCTATTTTATTACAATTGCTTCTGTAAAATATTTTACAAGCTACCAACCTACATGCTTTTTTTGCCCTCTATGAAATATCATTTCAGGTAATTGGGAAAATATTGTGCGCATTCCTTCTATTGGAAATAATTTTTAGAGTTGAAAAGTAGGGCTGTTAAGGTATCCAACTACGTTGAAATCACTGGTTATCTACAACATTGGCGGATTTTTTTTACTGTCATTTTTTGTAGTTCAGACTTTCCTCTTCCGCAAACAGTTTATCTTTTCTAGGAAAAGGAAGGCCTGACCTATCATCCAGGGTCGCATTTTTTTTTTCAGCTAAAATTTTTCTTTTAATTTCAATTTTCTCAAAACTTTAATTTTCGCAGAAATTCTCCACCGTCAACATACTACCTCAAAAACTAATAGAGGTATTCACATAAACGTATCAGAGTGTGTTTTAAATGATATAGGCAATTAAATGAACCAAAATCTTTTTGTTGGTGAAATACTTTTTCATTTATAGGTGTTTTTAGGAAAATTAAGTAGTAAATTTACGAAAGAAATGCACATTTAGGTATATTTTTGACCATAACATATTTGCATCTCAATAATGTTCTTAGATATTGGTTCATTACATTCTATAACTTGTGTGGAAAGAAAAATATGATTGCTGCAATATAGTTTTCTGTTGAATGTGCACCATTTTGGTTAAATTTCATTAAAATGTACAACAAATTTTCCTATTTCTCAAAATATATTATGTTCTCAAATTGTTGTATTTATATTATTCTGTATTATGATTTGAAATACATATAAAAACTCTAGTTTTAAATAGTTTTTAAAAAATCCAATTTTAATTTTTTTTCGAACATAGTCGGATACCTAAATCGAAAACACTATATTTATAAGAAAAAAATTCAAAATATAATCGTACTTGCGATCATTATGTCATATAAATCCAAAAAAATAAATAATAAGTTAGCAACTTACCTTTCAAATAACCCTTCTACGAAATGAATAATGACACTTAGGAAAATTTCGGTTTCATTATTTTTTTAACAGTATTACGACTAAAGTAAGCAAACTTTAGAAAATAATGCTACATTATCTGGAAAGTGTTCACCGTCTTTCTTTAGAGTACATTAAAGATGACACACGCAAAGGCTAGTGTGTACAGGAAGTAATGAATAATTGGGAACATTGATTACAATTACCTTCCTTGACAAACAAGAAACATTTTTCAAAAGCTTCAAAGCGTTTTGAAATCGGCCAACAACATTTGATAAATTACCATCTTTGCAAGTTCTTATTATTCAAATGCTGCTTTTGATAAATAGTTACATGACCAAGATATTTATAAGATAATTTTTCAATTATCATCCCGCTGAACAATCAAATAGTTTCATTGGCCATTTCTTTGAAGAAAGTTTGGAATCTGATTTCTATATCATAAATTTTTAGAGCTTATTTTCTTGATATCATATTTTATTATTTTGAAAATCACATTGATACAATTGATTGTAATAAATGGATTGATTTAAGGTATCCGACTACGTTAAAAACACTGGTTAACAACCACATTGACTATTTTCTTTTAATTGTTATTGCTCGTAGTTCAGACTTTCCTCTTTCCTAAACAATTTATTTTTTCTAGGAAAAGAAATTCCTGACCTATCATCTAGGCGAAACATATTTTTCAGCTAAAATTTTCCTTCAATTATCTCAAAACGTCAATTTTCATAAATAGTCTCTACCGTTAACATGATATCTGAAAAACGAATGCTATGAATAATAATCAAAAATAAATGAAACATATTTTTTAGCAAAAACTAATAGAGGTATTCACATAAAAATATTTACATAAAAAATTCCGAGTGGTTTTGAAACAATAAGGTCAATGAAAGGAACTAAAAGTTTTATAGTTGGTAAAATATTTTTTTATTTATAGGTAATTTTTAAAAAATTAAGTTGATGAATTTATTAAAAAAATGCATAAATACGTATTTTCTTACCCATAACTTCTTTACAACACAAAATGTTTTTTAGATTTTAGTTCATTTCATTCACCATTGAATTCTATAACTTGTGTGCAAAGAAAAATAGGATTGCTGCATCACAATTTAGTGTAGAGTGTTAGCCGTTCTAGCTAAATTTCTTTCAAGTTTACATTCAAGCTTACAAGTTTTTTCCTATTTCTCAAAATATGTAATATTATCAAATAATTTTTTTTGTATTTCTAGTGTTTATAATCTATATCTATACTTATAATAAAGCTGAATGTGTGTGTGTGTGTGTGTGTGTGTGTGTGTGTGTTGGCGCTCTACAGGCCAGACCATTGGACCTACAGCTACCAAATTTGGTAGATGTATACCTTGGAGGTCCAGAATGTGCACCTCTGAGGCCTTTTTCCGAATTTTTAATTAGAATTTGAAGTAATTAAAATTTAAGCAAAATTTCGACGTTTTTCCGCTATAACTTTTGAAAATATGATCGCATAAACATGATTTTTACATCAATTTAAAGATTAAAAAATTAGCCTTCTAATGGTATCAGTGTTTTAATGTATAACTTAAGCTTCTATTTTTAACGAATTGTTAAAGAAATATTTTAACCATGTTTTTTTAGAGCGTGACTAGATAAAATAAAAGAATGCTGGAAGTTCAAATAAAAAAATTATCATCGCAGTGCAAATTTCAGCACGTGACTGGATAAAATAAAAGAAATATAAAATGTGATATTTTTTAAAAAAATAAATGCAAAGCAAAGGTTTCTACAATCGTTTGCAATATCTATATCATTAACTCAATAAATCTTCTTTGTTTACGGTAAACCTGATTGAATTTAGGCAGGATATGCATTGAAATCATGACTTAATGGCATATTTATGTAATCGTTTGCAATATCTATATCATAAATTTAATACTTTTTTCCCGTTCTCGCTTTCTTTTAAAAAACATATTTAATATTTTGTCAACATCATCGAAATTTTTTTTAATATTTTGGAAGCATAACCGATGGTTAAAACTGGCTGATTTATAAAATTAAAGAATATTATTAGGAAAAGGTGTACTTTCAGATCTTTCCGTCCATCATTTTAAAGAAAATATTAATTTCAGGTCAATCAATGCCCGGAATTACTTCAAGGCTAATGAATATGTGATTTAATTGAAAATTTTAGAACGTTTTACACATGGCGAACCAGCTGGTCGCCAAAAGCGGCTAGTTGACAATAAATCTAAAATTCATAAATAGTTTTTAAAAATCCAATTTTTCAAAAATTGTCCTTAGGAGTCGAATTGATTAAGATGCAAAAGGAATGATAATTTTTACAAATTATTCATTGTCAAAAAGGCATAAAAATTTGGCAAAATTGATTTCATGTACTACCGATCTTTTATTAACTGCTATCAAATATGTAGAAAATGGCATCGCTTTAAAATATTTATTTATCAAAAACAGATTTATTTGCCGTTTTCTTAAACATGCTAAACAAAAACTAATTATTAAAAAACAACATGCTACTGCGTAATATATTCAAAGACTCCATTTGGATGTATCATTCGAATAATGATTTTTTTTACAAAAGCAAGCCATATACATTGGCTCTTAATTCCATTCAGCATTTCTAGAAAAATAATTCAAGTTTTCAATTGCACATTGTCAACATGGCAAATTTGATTTCATGTACTTTGCTGATCTTATATTAGCTGGCAAATATATAGGAAATCCGATCTTATATTAACTGCTGACAAATATATAGGAAATAGCACTTCTTTAAAATATTTATTTATCAAAAACTGATTTATTTTCCGTTTTCTTAAACATGGTAAACAAAAATTCCTTATTTCGAAACTACATGGTACATTTTCTGTGAAATGTATTCAATGGATGCATCTTTCGAATAATGATTTCTGTTTACAAAAGCAAGCCATATTACATTGTCTCTTAATTCCATTCTGCATTTCTAGAAGAATAATTCAGGCAAAAAGTTTCCAATTATACATTGTCAACATGGCAAATTTGATTTCATGTACTTTTCAGATCTTATATTAACTGTTATCATATATATAGGAAATGGCACTTCTTTAAAATATTTATTTATTAAAAACAGATCTATTTTCTGTTTTCTTAAACATGGTAAACAAAAACTCCTTATTTCGAAACAACTTGGTACTGCGTAATGTATTCGATGATTCTATGACTCTGACTCTGTATCTTTCGAATACTCTGTACTCTGTATCTTTCGAATATTCGATGACTCTGTATCTTTCGAATAAGGATTTCTTTTTACAAAAGCAAGCCATATTACATTGCCTCTTAATTCCATTCAGCATTTCTAGAAGAATAATTCAGGCAAAAAGTTTTCAATTGCACATTGACAACATGGCAAACTTGATTTTATATCCTTTGCCGATCTTATATTAACTGCTAGCAAATATATTGGAAATCCGATCTTATATTAACTGCTAGAAAAAATATATAGGAAATGGCACTTCTTTAAAATATTTATTGATTAAAAACATATCGGTTTTCCGTTTTCTTAAACATGGTAAACAAAAATTCCTTATTTCGAAACAACATGGTACATTTACTGCGAAATGTATTCAATGGATGCATCTTTCTAATAATGATTTCTGTATACAAAAGCAAGCCATATTACATTGCCTCTTAATTCCATTCCACATTTCTAGAAGAATAATTCATGCAGAAAGAAGAAGAAAAAAAAACAACAATATTAATTTAAATAATAGAATTTCTCCATACATCATTGTTTCCTTTGGGAACATAAAAGAAAAATATGTAGCTACTGTTAAAGCTGTCAATTAAAGAGTCGCTTTGCCTTTAATATTTAGTATGAGAGGGTATAAAAAAGATCCTATGAATGCGAATTGTGGTGAGAGCATGTAAACAGAGCCATAACAAACTATAAAAGACCCGTCTTCGTTTCTCACAAAGACTTGTTTTGATGGCATAATAAGATTATTTTGTGTCATGAGCACATAAATGCGGGGAGGCAAATAACGAAATCGTTGCTTTTACCCAATCTATTCACTGCATTCTTTGGAAGAAGACGAATAATTACATCCGTTGCACCGGTCCCTCGGGAATTCCATTCTTCTTTTTTTTTTTTATCTTCCGTTTTTTAAAAAAAAGAAGGAAAAAAAAGAAAAGCGAATTGCTACCTTTTTTGTAGTAAATCCGAGAGATTTTGACTCGCTCAAATCCAATATTTTATTCTCTACTTTAGAAAGTATGAAAAATGTAAATGCATTCTCGAATAAAATGCTGGGGATTTTTTTTATAATTATTAAAAGCGTTTTCTGCAATTTCACTTTCTTTAAGCTGGATTTGAATCGGATTGAAGCATTTCTTGTATTGTAATTAAATATATATTAAGGACAATTCGAGTTTTTGTGGTAGAAATAACTCATTGCAATTTTTAGAAATTTCAATAACACAATTCGAGTTTTTGTGGTAAAAATAACTCATTCCAATTTTTTAATATCAATTTTTTAAAATTTCAGCAAGATAATTCGAGTTTTATGATAGAAATAACTTGTTGCAATTTTTAGCTAGCAATTCTTAAAAGGTTTTATTAAGAAAATTCGACTTTTCATGTAGAAATAACTCGTTAAAATTTTTTTCAATAGCATTTTTTTAAAAAATTTCAATAAGGTAATTCGAGTTCTTATGGTAGAAATAGCTCGTTGCAATTTTTAAAAATTTCATTAAGTGTATTTTTTAAATCTTAGATTAAAATATAAAGTCTTGCAATTTTCATACAGTTCTTTAATATCAACACATTATACATTTGATATTTTTTGTCAAATATTTGATTGACTGATACACAATGTCAATGATCTAAATATTGAATTAAATATCTCTTAATATATAGGTATTTAAATAATAATATCTGAAAAACTTGGTTTAATTAGGAAGTTTTTTTGTAAAATCGTGTTTTTTCGGACAAAATATTTTCAATACGAATCGCATACTGTTTACACGTGAATATCTTACTTACATATAAACTGGCCATTTCAATTTAAAAAAATCATTAGAAAATATTTTCGATGCGAATCGCATACTGTTTACATATGAATATC
>JAPMOQ010031569.1:1283148-1296997 GCA_026543055.1 Argiope trifasciata
CTTAATGTCTTTTCTGCATGCTTTGCTGTAAATAGATTATATATATATATATATATATATATATATATATACAAAAATATATTTGTATTCGATATATATGTGGAGATTTAATTAGCTGACATTATTATTTCATATTTAGTTTCACTTTGTTGTAATAGATGGCATCATGGATACCACTGAATACCGCTGAACCAGTCTAAGATGCGTGACTTCAAGTTTGAGAAAAAGCGAATTACGCATTCGCTCCACAGACGAAGCGAGGGAGGGCCATTTTGATCCAAATCATTGTTATTTAGTACGCAGCGTAGTTTTGCCATGAAACACTTAATTAGGCTTCATCCTTGGTGGCATATAAAGGTGATGCTTTATTTCTCTATTGTAAACAGTCTGTCTGTTCTAATTCTTAATGTCTTTTCTGCATTCTTTGCTGTAAATAAATTTACTGTTTTCATTTAAACGCTCCTCTTTAATCAGTGACCTTAGACACTGATCTAAATTAGATTAAATGGGCATTTTATCAAATCCAATTCCTACATATATATTCTTGCATTCGATATTTCGACATTCTAGTATATATTTACGTTATTCTTGTAAATTTACTCCTAAACTGATTGGTATTATTTCTATAGCTCATTTTATAGGTCTTCATAATATTCACAGCTTCTTAATTTACACTTTTAATATAAGTCTTAATATATTTTATTATTCCATTGTGATAAACCGGTGCTAAACGTCCACTCACCACACCATTTATTAGGTAAGATATTCGTGAGCAAAAATAGAGGTCTGTTTTGAAAAGACAATTCAACAACTTAAACCATTAAAATAAATCTTAAGTATTTTCTTAAGATGAATTTTAATCTGTCTAGAACTTTTAGTTGCGTAAAAATGCAATGCACCACAAAAACCGTTTTCGTAAAGTAATGAAAGAAGAGCAACAAATTTTATTTAACTTCAAATAAAAAAATGAATAATAGAAATTCTACTTTAATTACATTCTTAAAAACTGTAGTTAAATAATATAATTTCTACTTTAATTACATTCTTAAAAACTGTAGTTGAATAATAGACATTCTATCTAGAGAGTATACTTAAAACCAATAGTTAAAAAAATATTAGGTAAGATATCCGTGAGAAAACCTAGTTAGAGGGAAGTTTTTAAAACACAATTCAACAACTTAAACCATTAAAATAGCTCTTAAGTATTTTCTATTGACAAAAGAGTAATAAAGTATAAGAGTATAAAGAGTATAAGAGTATAAAGTAAAAGAGTATAAAACGCCAGTGTAACATTTTCTCATGAGAGTATTACGTAAAAAGGAGGAAGCGCTAGAAGAATTTTAATTTCTCTAGCACTTTTAGTTGCGTAAAAATGTAAAGTAATGAAAGAAGAGCAAAAAATTTACTTGATTTGAAATAAAAAGATGAATAATAGAAATTCTACTTTAATTACATTCTTAAAAACTGTAGTTGAATAATATAAATTCTACTTTAATTACATTCTTAAAAACAGTAGTTGAATAATAGAAATTCTATCAAGAGAGTTTACTTAAAACCAATAGTTAAAAAAATATTAGGTAAGATATCCGTGAGAAAACCTAGTTAGAGGGAAGTTTTTAAAAGACAATTCAACAACTTAAACCATTAAAATAGCTCTTAAGTATTTTCTATTGGCAAAAGAGTAATTCAACAAGTATAAAACGCCAGTGTAACATTTTCTCATAAAAGTATTACGTAAAAAGGAGGAAGCGCTAGAAGAATTTTAATTTCTCTAGCACTTTTAGTTGCGTAAAAATGTAAAGTAATGAAAGAAGAGCAAAAAATTTTACTTGATTTGAAATAAAAAGATGAATAATAGAAATTCTACTTTAATTACGTTCTTAAAAAAAACTATAGTTCAATAAAAGAAATTCTATCTTGATGGCGTACTTAAAACCAATATTTAAATAATAGAAATTCTATCTTAAATATATATTTAAAAACAGTAGTAGAATAATAGGTATTTTATCTTAATTGCATACTTAAGAACAACAGTTGAATTATGGAAATTCTATCTGAATTATATCCTTAAAAATTATAGTTGAATAATAGAAATTTTATCTTAATTTCAAGCTTAAAAATTATAGATTAATAATAGAAAATGTATTTTAATTACATAGTTAAAAACCATAGTTGAATAATGCAAATTCTTTCTTAATGGTATACTTAAAACCAGAAGTTAAATAATAGAAATTCTATTTTCATTATATATTTAAAAACAGTATTTGAATAATAGGTATTCGAACTTAATTTCATGCTTAAAAACCACAGTTGAATTATGGAAATTCTATTTGAATTATATCCTTAAAAATTATAGTAGAATAATAGAAATTTTATCTTAATTTCTTGCTTAAAAATTATAGCTAAATAATAGAAAATCTATCTTTATGACATACCAAAAAACTATATATTTTTTCAACTGACCTGTTATAACATTTTAATTATCCATGAACCACAGAAGTCGTTTTCGTAAAGTATTGAAAGAAAAGCAAGAAGTTGTATTTCATTGCAGATAAAAAGGCGAATAATAGAAATTCTATTTTAATTACATACTAAAAAACTATTGTTCAGTAATAGAAATTCGATCTAGATGGTATACTTAAGACCAATAGCTAAATAATAAAAATTCTTTCATTATATATATAAAAACAGTTGTTGGGTAATAGTTATTCTATCGTAATTGCATGCTTAAAAACCACAGTTGAATTATGGAAATTCTATCTGAATTATATCCCTAAAAACTATAGTTGAATAATAGAAATTCTATCTTAATGGTATACATAAAACCAATAGTTAAAAAAAAGAAGAAATTCTTCCCACCATTTATTAGGTAAGATATCCGTTAGCAAACCTAGAGGGCTGTTTTGAAAAGACAGTTCAACAACTTAAACCAGTAAAATAGCTCTTAAGTATTTTCTTTAGGTAAAACTGCAATTCAACAAGTTTAAAATGCCAGTGTAACATTTTTTCATAAGAGTATTACGAAAAAAAGAGGCAGCGCTAGAGGAATTAGAGCTATGCTAGAGGAATTTTAATTTCCCTAGCACTTTTAGTTGAGTAAAAATGCAAGCAAGTTTATGTAAAGTAATGAAAGAAGAGTAAAATTTTTTATTTTATTTGAAATAAAAAGATGAATAATAGAAATTCTTCTTTAATTACGTTCTTAAAAACTGTAGTTGAATAATAGAAATTCTATCTTGAAGGTATACTTAAAACCAAAAGTTAAATAATCGAAATTCTATCTTAAATATATATTTAAAAACAGTAGTTGAATAATAGGTATTCTATCTTAATTGCATACTTAAAAACCACAGTTGAATTATGGAAATTCTATCTGGACTATATCCTTAAAGACTATAGTTGAATAATAAATTCTATCTTAATTACATGCTAAAAAGTTATTGTTGAATAATAGAAAATCTATCTTAATTACATAGTTAAAAACTATAGTTGAATAATGGAAATTCTATCTTGATGGTATACTTAAAACCAGAATTTAAATAATAGAAATTCTATCTTAAATATACATTTAAAAACAGTAGTAGAATAATAAATATTCTGTATAAATTACATACTTGAAAACCACAGTTGAATGATGGAAATTGTACCTGAATTATATCCTTAAAAACTATAGTTGATTAGTAGAAATTCTATCTTAATTACACGCTTAATTATAGCTGAATAATAGAAAATCTATCTTAATTACATAGTTAAAAACTATAGTTGAATAATGGAAATTCTATCTTGATGGTATACTTAAAACCAGAATTTAAATAATAGAAATTCGATCTTAAATATCTATTTAAAAACAGTAGTTGAATAATAAATATTCTGTATAAATTATATACTTAAAAACCACAGTTGAATTATGGATATTCTATCTGAATTATATCCTTAAAAACTATAGTTGATTAATAGAAATTCTATCGTAATTACATGCCTAAGTATAGGTGAATAAAAGAAAATCTGTCTTAATTATATTCCTAAAAGCTATATCTATATTTTTCCAGTTTTTCTTTTAAATTATCTATTAAAATATAAACGTAAGATTCTCCTCAATAAAAAAAAGAAAAAAATAATAATATCTCAAATTAAAAATTTAAATCCCCAAAGCCAATAAACTAAAGAAAAAGGTTTTTTGTCTTTTCAGAAGCATATTTTTTATTTGAATAGCTGAAATATTTTTAACAGTAGTGGTTTTTAATTACGAAGGAAAAAAATGCTACTAACGACAAAAAATCCATTAATTAATTAATTACTTTAATTAATTAACAAAATGATCTGATTTCAGAAATGGATTAATAGTTAATAATGATTAGTTTTGCAAATTAAGGATTATTAAAGGATACCCAATAACATAGTGACATTGGAAAAAAAAAACATCTGCAAAAAAAAAAAAGTGTCGCTTAGGTATCTGACTACGTTTAAAGCACTGGTTATTGACCCCATTGGTGATTTTTTTAAAAAAATTTCTTATTATTTCTTATATTTTTGATTTTTATCCCCTAAAAGCACTTTTTTTTCTAAGAAAAGGAAGGTCTGACCTATCATGCAGGGTCACATATTTTTAAACTAAAATTTATCTTTAACTTCAATATTCTGAAAACTTTAATTTTCAGAAAAATTCTCTACCGTTAACACGATATCACAAAAACTAATAGAGGAAAAAAAAATTTCATACCAAAAAATTTCAACGTTTGTTTTAAATAATATAGGCAATGAAATTAACCAAAGTTTAATTGTTGGTGAAATACTTTTTTCATTTATAGGTGTTTTTAGAAAAAATAAATTGAAAATTCATAGTAAAAATGAGTAAGTTCTCATATTTTTAACTATAGCTTCGATGCATCTCAAAATTTTTCTAAACTTTTGGCTCATTTCATTCATCATCATATTCTATAACTTGTGTTCAAAGAAAAATATTATTTCGTGATTACTATTTTGTGTAGAGTGTTAACCGTTTTGGTTAAATTTCATTAAAATTTACAACAAATTTTCCCATTTCTCAAAATATAGTACATTTCAAATCATTGTCTTTGTATTAATAGTGCTTATTATTGACATTACATCTAAAACCCATAAATAGTTTCTAAAAAATCCAATTTTTCAAAAATTTTCCTTCGTACGTAGTCGGATACCTTAATAAAGACATTGAATTGAAATCAGAATCTGGAAGAGTTTAAGCCGTTTGGAGAAATATAATACAATGTCGCAGCATAATGAAGATATATATGCTATTTGAGGTACCATTTTTTCACTTTTTTTTTAAGGGCTCTCGTCTTGGATAAATTAATCCCTACCTGAAATTTCTTTTTTTTCGTATTCAGAGGACAAATAAACCGCTTCCTTTGACCTACTTTCAGTTGTAGTCATGAGTTTGTGGCGTTAATAGGTCTCTGCCGATCAGATATTTGTACTTTAGAGATACGCGCGACCGTTCATGTAAGTTATTGTCACATCTGATTTTGTATGATTTTGCAAATAAATCCGTCTTGTTTTAGACTGGCGACAGCTGGCAAATGCACTCACAAAGGAAAATGTTGAAAAAAAGCACCCACATCTTTAAAAAGGGAGCTAAAATGAAAGGTGCTAAAGAGAAAAGCCGAACTAGGTATTTAATAAGTGGAAGATGCGACGTCAGGGAAAAAACCTTGCTAAAATGAAGAGCGGACTAGAATCACGAGTTTCGGTTGTGAGATTTGACAGAAATTTATATGTTTGGAGCACACTAAACACATTTGCTCAAATTGCAACGCTGCTATGAAATAACGATGAAACTGTTTCCTTCCTTTTCATTTCTAACTTTCAATTACTTTTTCCTTTTTATACATAAATTCTATATTTTTGCACTTCTATATTTTATATGCAAATTGTTCTGTCAAATTATCGACCATTTCATTCGTATTATTTTTAAATCAATTCTATTAAACTCTGGTCAATTTATGTCGTTATTGTTATCTATGTTTATATTGTTTCCGCTTCTTTTTAAGTAAAAAATGTTTAAAGGGATTGTAGTTATTAATCCTAAGTTATTTAGAATATAATTTTAATAGTTACACTTTTGAAAATTTACAATTTACTATAGCGTATTTAGAAATACGCTCAAACTTTCATGTTAGAATGACGGCCGCGCCCGCTGGAAGGTTAATTACATGCTTAATTATAGCTGAATAATTGAAAATTTATCTTAATTATATACTTAACACATTAAGGACCGCAAAGAAATCTGTAAGGCATACGCCTGAGATTAAGGACCGCAAAGAAATCTGTAAGGCATACGCCTGGGACCGCACGTTTTTGGACAAACGTACTTTCTAAAATCATCATAACTTTGTTATTTATGAAGCCGTAACAGACGGAACGTGAAACACGAGAGAACTCGTGAGCGGTCCGTAACAGATGGGACGCGAAACACGAGAAAACTCGTGAGCGGTCCTTAATGTGTTAAAAGCTTTATTTGTATTTTTTCAACTATTCTTTGCAATTACCTGTTGAATTAGAAAAGTAAGATTTTTATAAGAGCTCTCGTCTTTACACTTGGATAAATCACTCCCTACTTGAAATTTCTTTCTTATCATATTCAGAGGACAAATGAACCAGATAAAGTAGAAAATTCAGATGCATGACATAAAAAAATTGAACGTGGGCTTCACTGATGTCAATTTTTAAGGTCAGATTCGAAGAGCTATTAATAAGTTGCAGACAGAAAGAAAAACAGTTTTTGAAAAGCACTCGCAGCAAAATAGAAATAAGTTTTTTGAAAAATTCAGGAAACTCATCTTTTGAATCTGAAAAGCAACTGTTTCGAGCCTCAACGTCAAAATAAATCCGTTGGAAATCTGTCTAACAAGCTAAAAAGGGAGACAGACAAAGAGAAGAAAAAAATGTTTGCACATTTTCAATTTTTCTTATTTTATTTCGAATTTTCCTTCGAATATATCTTAGAAAGAAAATCCTATTTCGTTTCATGCAAGATTATTTCTTTTAAGGAGGTTAAATTTTTTTTTTTGCTCCAGTATTTTATGGATATTTCATTAACATCAAAAACGTGAAATATAATTTTATATTACGAATAGGAATTTTCTGTTATTGAATTTTTGAAGATGCAGGAGAATTCTTTAGTCAATAGAGCTCTATTTTTCAGTACGTTTCACTTGCTAAGAGTTGCTTCTAGAAAGCTTTGAAATATATTTTCTTCTCATAGATATGTTTTTGATATAAAAATGCTTAGAGATTTTCACTTCTAATGCTCGCATCTCTTAGCATTTCCTGCGAATATGCTTTGAAGAAACGTTTCAATAAATAGCTTTAATACTTAAGCTATATTGAACTTTGATAGGAGTTACTAGTTCGTTGATTCGGATATCAAAGTAATTCGCAATTGAAAAGTGATATTCACTTTTAATTCAAATTCAAAACTTATTTCCAATACTTTATTATTTTTTTTAAATCTTTATGGAAATTAATTAGAACCTTTTGCGAATATTTTCTGAGAGAGAAAGATTAAAGAGAGATTAAGGGAGATGAGAGAGAGATGAAAAAGCTCACAAATATTTTCACTCCACTTTATCTTTAAATAGGTGCTTTCGTTAATTCTTCAATCTAATTTGAAAGTGATACTCAATTTTAATTCAAAATCAAAATCTATTTCCAATATTTTATTATATTTTTTAAATCTTTATAGAAATTAATTTGAAAATTTTGCGTATATTCTCTGAGAGGGAAAAACTTAAAAAGCTCACAAATCTTTTCACTCTACTTTATCTTTAAATATATGCTTTCGTTAATTCTCCATTCTAAATTATTCCCAAATAATTCTTAAGGTATATTTTCCTTTTAAACGAATTAACGAAACGAACTCTCCCTTTACTACCCAATGCTCATTTTTCAATTTTATATTTTAAAATACTGCAATACCGTTATTCTACAAATATTTTTTTCTTATTAAAGCTGCAACAATATGACATTATTTTACTGCTATGCAAACTGATTATTTTAATTTTATGTACAATAAATATGATATAAAATCGTCATACGCATTGAACTGCATTGAAATATCTTCAAGACAGTGATTATATAATTTTAGGAGTCTATGATTACTCCAAAACAAATCAAATTGAATTAAAACGGTTTAAAATATAAAACTAAAATTTTATTTGGGAAACAAATTATAATATTCTCCAAGGTATTTATCTCATTCTTAAAAGCATGTTACCTAAATATTTCACACTCACATCTCTTTAATTTGTCAAGTAACAAGGAAAACCACTTTACGAATACGCTGTCTGTTTTGAGCTGTCTATTTTGCAAATTAAATTTAGATGTCGGAAGAAGAATTGTAAAGATTAATTACTGCGGCGGTAAAAATATTTTCCAGGGACTGACTTGTACTGATAATAGTCTTTATTATTTATTAATAGTTTCGCTATTCTATTCCTAATCTTTCAATAAAATACATCATTAAATTAATAGAAACGATAATATACATTTGTGAAACCAAAATCGATGCTTCGCTTGTTTTTAATTAACAAAGAAAACAGAATGGATTTTATTTTGGTAATTCCTATATTTACTAATAATTCGATTGGCTAATTATTTTGTAGAATAAATTATATCGATTTACTACGGTTCCGGCTTCGGAACCGTAGGGTTTCAGATTCGAGACTTCTGTCGAAGAACCACCGTGTGAAGGAATCTCTTGCACATTAAATCTGTCAAGCCAAAAGTTCTCCCATTGGTGTGGTGTGGAGAGGAAGTGCCAGCTTAGGCGTCGTCCTCGTCATCTGATCTTGGTTCAAAATGACGAGGTCCGTCACAAACTAGCCCTCGTGTTGCTTTAAACGGGAAGTTAATATAGCTAAGCTAAACGAAACTAGCTGGTACCCGGCATATTGTAGCCACCGAAAAAAACATATTAAATGCAATTAATAATTTGGCAATGTTATATCGAAAGGGGATGGACGGTATAACAGTATATAAAATACGAACAAACAAATATTATTTTTTATATATTAGATTTGTGTAATCTTTTAGAATATTTAACTTACTATTCTTTCAGAATGGTAATGAAAGAAACTATTTATTGTATCACATGATTCTTTTAATATTCGTTTAGAATTCTCAAATTTAATTTTAGATAATCTTATTAAAATATTTTCTTGATTGAACATAGAAAATATATTTATACCATAAAATGTTTCATATAGGAAGAAAGATAATTTTTGAACAATAAGATGATGCAAAATTATTTATACTACAATATTTTTAATAGTTATTGCGATAAACGCTAAAATTTAATTAAAATTTAAATAACCCGGGATTGGTCTCTCCAAAACTTCGTCGCATAATTTGTAATAAAGTTGTTACCTCTGGGAATGACTTGTATTTCCTTTTTGTACTATAGCTTTAAAAAATTAACCTTTAACTTGGATTTACAATTTCTGCAGAATCTATTGTCTCCTCAGCTTGTTATTTTTAGATTACTCCTTTGTAAATAAATGCGGTTGAGATTCGATTTTTAAATTTTCGAATAATTGTATTATTCTTATAACCATCCGGTTGGTGTAAACAAGAAGTTGACCAAGTTTTATCGAAATCTTACGAACGGCTTAGGGAAGGCATAAGAGACATGCAGACAAATATTCACTTATATATATATACATATATATATATATGTATATACAATCATAAAAATTAAAACGAAACCAAATAGGTCGAAATCGAAATTAAAACTCAATTCAGAATTACACGCTAAAAGTTCACAAAATGAAAGGTAAATTAATAAGAACCAATTAATGAAACAAATCTAAAATACTATATTCAAAGAATTATTTAAACGAAACAGAAACAGAAGTAACTACGGAAACGAAACCAAAACCGGAATCGAAACTAAAAATCATTACTGATTCAAACAAGTTTTAAGAGTTAAAATGTTTTTAAATCAATCATTTTATTTGGAGAGCGCAAATGCAGCTACAACTAAAATACAAATGAATATAAATTAATTAACAAAATAAGACAACCGAATCAAAACAATAATCAATTGAAAAAATAGTCAATAGAAAAAGAATCCGGCCGTAAAACTTCGTCAGGAGCCACTTTCAAGCAAGGATTCCTAATAAGGGATTTTTTCTGTGAGGCATCGGTGGACAATAGTCAAAAGTATTGACCCCGAATTTTTTCTATTGATTATTGTTTTGATTCGGTTGTCTTATTTTGTTAATTAATATATATATATATATATATATATATATATATAAGAAATTAATTACCACTACATGTTCTGAGAAAAAGGCATGTAAAACTGTTTGTAATTACTTATATATTTGAAAGATTTTACAGGTTCCTAATGCTAAACGGAAGAAAGAAAGATGAACTGAAATTCCATGCATTAAAAACTTTAAGCCTACTAAAAAACTTTAAATTTTTGTAAATTGTATTATACATTTTATTCAGACATTTATTTTTCAACTGATTTTAAAATATCTTTATGCGATATTAAATATGTAAATATCTTTAAAAGGCTTTTTGAAATTAAAATGAAATTTTGGGATTCTTATATTTTCTACATAATGGATTGATATCGGGCGTCAGTTGGCCGTGTTCAATTAAGAACTTGTAATGAGATTCTCTGAGCAACATGCGAAGGAAAGGGTAAAATGTTGAATTAAAATGTCATTTGCTCCCTTGCCTTGATTTTATTTCAGGCTGTTTCCTTACAAATAAAAAAAATGTCGACACGATGAACAATAAAAAAAAGGAAAGCAACTTTCATTACCTAAACCGAGAAAAATTAAACGCATAAATAGAAAAATTCAAAACTACCACCACCAGCATAACATTTTAGCTTTTTCTCTCTAAAAAAACCAAGTGGAAAAACTTGAGGGTTAAATTTTTATTCAAGATTTTTTTTTTTTTTTTGCAATCTAAAGACAACTTCAGACGTGCAGTGGCTAAAAAAAAATTTTTTTTTTAGGATCTAGATAAAAATCGTAATCTTGCCTCTGCAAAAACGGAAAGAAACTACTCGCTTAAAAAATTGTTTTTCCTAAGTCGTAAGGAATAGTGAAAAGAAATTTATCTGAACTTGTAGGATGTATTCTCCAAGAAAACTTCATTAGCCATTGCTTCTAGCTGTATTCCTTTTTATAAGGCTGGATTTTTTCCCAATTTTTTTTAATTCTCTGTGGGATAATAACGGCCTGAGGATTCCATCCTTTCTCTAGTAATCTATTAACACACATAAAAAATGTGACAAACATTAAACAAATTAATAAATATATGAATGCTGTTTAGGAGTGTTGCTTTCTATTTATAAACAAACTCCAGCTGGGTAAAACTCTGTTAATTATTTTAGATAAATATCCGCTCCGAAATAGTAGCAGCAACAGTTTCTCAAAAGAAAAGAAATAAGTTTCTAAATGTTGACTTTATATCATTACCCTAGATATGCTTAAAATATAAGTATACAAGTTTCTTTACAAACTATACATATAATATTTTTTTTTTAATTTCTAGTTTTTAATTAACTGATTTGAAAACTTTATGCGGCAAAAAAGTTTAAAATAACATTTCTGACTTTGATAAAATCGAGTTCACTAATTACTTGAATTCCATTTGATATATTAATAAATTAAATTTTTCTTTGTCTAACATAAGAGGAAAAACAAGCATAAAAAATATATTTTTTAATAAGAAAGAGCTAATTTATGATTTTGATATCAAATGCCGCATTCACGAAGTCAGATATTATATACGTAGGTGAAGAAGCAGACTTGTTAATCACTATTAACTATATTGTTTCTACTTCTTTTTAAGTAAAAAATGGTTAAAGTGATTGTAGTTGTTAATCCTAAGCTATTTGCAATATAATTGTTATAGTAAAGCTTTTGAAAATTTACAATTTACTATAGCGTATGTGAGAAATACGCGCGACCTTTCATGTTGGTATGACTGCCGCGCCCGCTGAAAGGCTAGTAATAGAACTAGGCATCCTGTTCCATCGATTTAACACACATGGAAAATTGGAATTAAAATTTACAAAAAAAACATTTATATTTATTTACTTGCATTTTTGATACATCACAGATCTATTATTTAGAGCAAATATTATCTTCTATCAATTTAAATCTGCAACAATAACTTAATATCATTTCGTGATTCATTTTCTAATATTCATTATGTCATATTTATATCATTCATTTCTAGATCTATATTTCTTTAAAAAATAAAACCTAGTAAGTAATTAAACTTTTGTTTCATGGTTTTCAATATATTCATCGAAGTACGTAGTATTTTTTTCAAACAGCATTAATTTTTCAATGATAATTAATTGTTTTAATAATAGAGTAATGTGTTTTAAGTATAAAAAAATTGAAAAATGGCAAATTTCTGTTTTAAAACAGGATTATTGCACTCGTATTCTTATATAAAATATAAAATGTGACTTGCCTGAAAGGGTTTATGCAATAGTTTAAAGCTTGATTCATCTATACTTCAGATTATGATATTAAAGCTTTTATATTCTCATTAATTAAATACATTTTCAAATGTCATAGCGTTTATAAAAAAAACAGAATAACGAATTCTTACCTTATGTAACTGCATTTTACTTTTTTTATAATTAAATTTAAGATTTACAAATAAACTCATCACAGGAACTGCAATGGAACTGTAACTATATTTAAGCTTCGAAGACGGAAACAACTGATAACATTCCTTTAATGTATCCGACTACGTTGAAAACACTCTTATTCGACAACATTGGCGATTTTTTTAAAAAAAAGTGTTATTTCTTGTAATTCGGACTTTTCTCTTCCCAAAAAGTTTGTTTTTTCTTTGAAAAGGAAGGTCTAACCTATTATCCAGAGGAATTTTCAGAAAATTTTATTTTTCAGCTAAAATTTGTCTTTAATTTTAATTTTCATAAAAATTATCTACCATTAACATGATATCCCAAAACCTAATAGAGATATTCACATAAAAATTTCAGCGTGTGTTTTAAATAATATAGGCAATGAAATGAGCCAAAAGTTTTATTGTGTTTGAAATACTTTTTCATATATAGGTGATTTTAGAAAAATTAAGTTGCGAATTGATGGAAAAAATGCATATATGCGTATATTGTTCCCCGTAACTTCTTTGCATCTCAAACTATTTCTTAGATTGTGGTTCATTTCATGCATCATTATATTCTATAACTTGTGTACAAAGAAAAATAGGATTGCTTCATTAGAATTTACTGTAGAATGTTAACCATTTTTTTAAATTTCATTAAAATTTACCATACATTTTTCTACTTCCCAAAGTATATTTTATTCTAAAATAATATTTTTGTATTTATACTGTTTATAACTGACAATACATCTCAAAACCAAAAATAGTTTTTTAATAAAACAAATTTTTCAACATTTTTCCTTCGAACGTAGTCAGTTACTTTAATGAAAGAATCTCAAATTCCAGAATATGTTTTCGAGTTACAAGAGCTCTAGAATCCAGCTGAGTCTAGACTCTTAGTTAGGTTCCAATACAAAGCGGCAATCCCTAGCATGTTTGGGAGCGATGGTAACTGAATTAAGATGTCCTCAACCTATTCTCCAACAAGCCATGAGATTCAGTTGCTCGTGAACATTGACCTTTGCCACTGCCCGCAACTTGCCTTCATTTAGTGCTTGTTAAGGATTTATAGGAGATGCTGTTACGAGTGGCATTTGATGGGAACTCATCTTTGTAAGACTATAAACCGTTGACATAGAGGGTAAAAGGTGCGATCGTTTACTCCATAGAACATGTTCACTTTATTTAGGAAGGG
>JAPMOQ010031569.1:1305439-1317931 GCA_026543055.1 Argiope trifasciata
CCCTTGTTCAAGTTAATGTACCTCTTTCGTTGTAGCTCTATCTGCTTTAATTGCATTCGAACTTACAAATTTTATAAATGAACCTAAGCTACCTTTAGGCAAAGTTTTTCTATACATAATATTTTCTCTAAATTTTCTTATGTTCATTTTTAAAATTTGCATCGTCTTCTTTCATAATTGAATTGAAGTATCAACTTAGTAAGAATATTCAACCTTGTTAATAGATAGATCATGCATTGGATCTCCTTGTTCACGTTAATCTACCTCTTTCATTGTATCTTTACCTACTGAATTTGAACATGCAAATTTTATAAATGAGCACAAGCTACTATTTGGTGAATGTTTTATAAACTTAATATTTTCTCTAAATCTTCTTATACTCATTTTCAAATTATGCATCATCTTTCATAAATGAATAGAAGTATCCATTTAGTACAAATATGCTTTACTAAACTAAATAAACAACTTTTGTTAGACTTTCAAACTTTAACCATATCCAGAATTCATTACATAAAGTCTTCCTTAAAGAATAATTGAAGCACCGACCTCAACTCGGTATTAATGCTTCTACAAAGCCTCAAAATGTGTTCGAAAACTTCTCTGAAACTATTAAAATTCCATTAATGGATAGGAAATCAATCGTGACAGTATTGGTCTTTGTTTAGAGTAGAGTCGGAAAATCGGTGAGCACACATAATTTCAAGCACTCTTCACTTGACATTACTCACCGAAGAATAGTTCTTAAGAATAGCAAATTAAGCCATTATATTCTTGAAAGTCATAGATGATAATGCCATCGATAGCTCCAACTCTTAAAAAAATGAATAACACAAACATGCATTTTTGAGAATGTAATGAAGAATACCGAATCACGAATTAAAAATGGAAATTGTAAACATTTATTCGATTGTAATTGATTTGGGAATAAAGTGGAAATTGGGAGAAATTTAAAGAGAGTTCAAGTAAAATAATTGGCTCATTAAACTTGGTCTCCAGACAAATAATTGAATATAAATACTTAAGATGCCACTGATTTAGATTCTTTCAATGACTTTTAAAAATAATTGAAAACCGACTGAAATCTTATCCTCAAAGGAGTACATTCAAAACTCTTCAAGTATTAGCTTGTTTTGAGGATTTTTATGTTGCTATCATTGTAAATAATATTGTTTTCAATTTACAAACGTAAAGCAATTAAGAGAAAATGTTTCCTAATCAAAAATTACTTATTCATTCTAAACAATTTCTGGTAAATGAATAATTAGCCGAAAAATACTGAAGAGGTACTTCAATAGTAGGTTGTGATAGTTAGAGATGTATGACAGTCGAATGGTTATTTGAATCCTGGTTTTTCTAGGAATAGACAGAATCTTCAAAGGAGATTTAGACTAAATCTTTCATAGATCAAAGAATTTCCTTAAGAGATTTGAAGAGGCACTAAATATTTTAAACAGAATCATCTGAAGAAAGTTTACTGTCTTCAGGCTTGTTTTCATTAGCACTGTGTATCTTCAAAATTGGGGTTTTATTTGATAAATTCAAATAGTGATACTAGTAGAAAGCTAATTATTATTCATAAATCAAACATGAAACATCAAATTAATTTTCTAAGATGCCCTTATTGATTATTTCTTAAAAATATAAAAGTTTTGGGGATGCTAATTTAATTTGGTGTATAAATTCATATTAATTGAGATAGAATTTCGTATTATTTGTAATATTTTATGTTATGACATCGTTTAAATATTTTACATTATCATATCATTTCAATATTTTACTTATTTAAGTCACGCTGAGACAACCCCAAAAATACATAATACTAATTTTTATCTGTAGCTTTAAATGACCGATTTTAAGGTATCCGACTGTGTTAAAAACACTGGTTATCGACCACATTGCCGATTTTTTTAAAATTCTTATTATATCTTATATTGTTCAGACTTCTTATTCAAAATTCTCTTTCCAAAACAGTTCATATTTTCTAAGAAAAGGAAGACCTGACCTATCATCCAGGATCATAGATTTTTCAGCTAAAACTTGTCTTAAACTTAAATTTTCTCAACACTTTAATTTTCATAAAAATTCTCCACCGTTAGCATGATATCCCCAAAACTAATTCAGGTATTTACATTAAAAATTCAGCATGTGTTTTAAATAATAGGGACAATGAAATAAAGCAAAAGCTTTATTGTCGGTGAAATATTTTGTCATTAATAGGTGTGTCTAAAAAATTAATTGTAGATTTAAAAATGTAAAAATTAAAAAAAAAAAAATGTAGATTTATGGTAAAAATGCTTATATGCGCATATTTTTACACATAACTTCTTTAAATCTCAAGATGTTTCATAGATTTCGATTCAATTCATTCATCATTGTATTCTATAATTTGGTTAGAAAAAAAATAGGATTATTGCATTACAATTTTGTGTAGTGCGTAAGCCGTTTCGGGTAAATTTCATTAAAATTTACTACAATTTTCCCATTTCTCAAAATATATTATGTTTTCAAATAAATGTTTTTGTTTTTATAGTGTTTATTATTGAATAATACGTCTAACAATCAGAAATAGTTTCTAAAAAGTCCCATTTTTCAAAATTTTTCCTTCGAACGTCGTCGGATACTTTAATATCAATAATGAGGTGGATATTATTTTAGAGTTTGTGAGGAATGATTTTATTCATTCCTCATTATTTCATCTTCAGACATAAAGCACATTCAAAATGAATCTTTGATTCCCTATACCACAATCTCATTATCAAATTACACTAAATTTTGGTCATTAAAGTTACCTTTATCGACATATTATGTACCCTGTACGAATGCATATAATAAGAAGAATTTACTATAACTCTCGCGAACTTATTAATAATAAATAATAAAGACCTAAATGAAGAAATGCTCATATACCTTCTTCCTGAAGTTTGTTCAATCATTGAATTAACCTTCCAGCTGGCGCGCGTATATGAGAGATACACTAGAAATGAATTTCGTTTTATACCTTTAGATCTGGTGGCACTGGGAAAGCCTGTCCTCGGCTGTTTGTCCCCCTCCCTTTGACCTACTTTCAGTTGTCGTCATAAGTTTGTGGCGTTATTAGGTGTCTGTTGATCAGATATTTGTAGTTTAGAGATACGCGTGACCGTTCATGTAAGTTTTTGTCACATCTGATTTTGTATGACTTTACAAATAAATCCGTTTTGTTTTAGACTGGCGACAGTTGGCAAATGCACTTACGAAAGAAAATGTTGAATAAAAGCACCTAAGGTTCTACAAAGTAAGCTAAAATGAAAGGTGCTAAAGAGAAAAACCGAAATAGGTAATGACGAAGTGGAAGATGCGACGTCAAGAAAAAAAAATTCAAACCCTGCCAAAAAGAAAAGTAGACTAGAATCACGAGATTCAGTTGTGAGATTTGACAAAAATTTATATGTTTGAAGCACACTAAACACATTTGCTCAAATTGCAATGAAATAACAATGAAACTATTTTCTTCCTATTCATATCTAGCTTTCAATTACTTTTTTCTTTTTATACATAAATTCTGTAATGTTTCACTTCTGTAGTTTATATACAAATTGTTCTGTCAAAATATCAACAATTTCCTTTATATTATTTTCAAATTCATTCAGTTAACCTGTAGTCATTTTATATTGTTATTGCAATCTATGTTTATATTTTTTCTGCTTCTTTTTAAATAATTTTTTTAAGTAATTGTAGTTATTGATCCTAAGCTATTTGCAATATAATTGTTATAGTAGCGCTTTTGAAAATTTACATTTTACTATAGCGTATGTGAGAAATACGCGTGAACTTTCATGTCTTTATGACTGCCTCGCCCGCTATAATATTACACACGGACTTGCAAAAAAAAAAACAACCTTTTCTGATTATTTATCATAGGAATAGCAGGTGAACATATGTTATCCCCGTATATTAGAATAAAGAGCCTCAATTATTTAAAAAAAAATATTTGAAGAGAGACAAACATTCTGTGATATCGGAACAACCGTTCTGTTTGTAGTTTCTGTGACAGTTTACTGACAAGATTGAAGAGAATCGCTTGACAACAAATACAAGGTTTAAGTTTTCCTTTCTCCCATAAGATATAGGAAGGTATGCTTACAAAAGAATTTTAAACAATGTATTTCTTTATTCTATGTCTCTATTTGTTCTTTTTAATTTCTAAATGCTTCAGTTTGTGACAGTTAGAATTTTATAATAAATAGATAAATGAAAATAGTACTAATTATGCCTGTGGGAATTCAAGTATGATGCAAATAATTGATTGCGCAAAATAATATGAGCATTAAAATAAATGCAATTCAATAGAGTATTTAAAGTCAGGAATCATATAAATTAAAAGCAATAAAATAATTAATGTCAGCATTCAGATAAATGAAATTCAATAATGTAATTAATGTCAGCATTCAAATAAATTTAATTCAATAATATAATTAATGCCAGCACTCAAATGAAGGCAATTAAATAAATTAATTAATGTCAGCATTCAATAAAATATTATTATACAGCATTCAATAAAATAATTTTATAAGCATTCAATAAAATATTGTAATAAGCATTCAATAAAATATCGTTATACAGACTTCAATAAAATATTATTATACAGCATTCAATAAAATATTACTATACATCATTCAATAAAATATTATTATACAGAAATCAATAAAATATCATTATATAGTATTGAATAAAATATTATTATACAGAAATCAATAACATATTATTATATAATATTGAATAAAATATTATTATACAGAAATCAATAAAATATAATTAAGCAGCATTCAATACAGAATTTTTATTGAATTGTTTTAATATTCAAATAAAAGCAACTCAATAAAATAATTAATGTCAGCAATCAAATAAATGCAATTCAATAAATTATTTAATGTCAGCATTCAATAAAGAATTTTTTGTTGAATTGCTTTAATATTCAAATAAATCCAATTCAATAAAATAGTTAATGTCAGCATTCAAATAAATACAATTCAAAAATGAAATCAATGTCAGCATTCAAATAAAGACAATTCAATGTATCAATTAATGTCAGAATTCAATAAAATATTACTATACAGTATTCAATAAAGAATTTTTAATTGAATTGCTGTAATATTCAAATAAATGCAATTCAATAAAATAATTAATGACAGCATTCAAATAAATGCAATTCAATAATGTAATTAATATCAGTATGCAAAATAAAGGCACTTCAACAAATTAGATAATGTCAGCATTCAATAAAATAATTTTCACCCATATACTAAACGGAGAAAATAAAATATCAGTATATTTGAACGGTTGCTTATGGCTAATGTTTCTATGTGGTAATTGAGTGTTCTATCTGGTTCTTTCCTGAAACCTTGGTTTCCACTTAAGGGATCCGAGTACGTTCAAATGAAAATTTTTGAAAAAGGAGACTTTATGGTTTATTATTGCCAATAATAAACACTATAAATACAAATACAATTATCTGAAAAGGTAATATACTACGAGAAAAGGGGAGATTTGTAGTACATTTTACTGAAATTTAATCAAAATGGTTATTCTACACAAAATGGTAATGCAGCAATCCTATTTTTCCTTGTACACAAATTATAGTAAATAATGATGAAGGAAATGAACCAAATTCTAAGAAAAAATTTGAGATGCAAAGAAGTTAAGGGTAAAAATATACGTATATTTGCAATTTTCCTCTAAATTCACAACAATTTTTCTAAAAACATAAATAAATGAAAAAGTATTTCACCCACAATAAAACCAAAACGGTTTAGAAAATTTTAATGCAGTAAACATTTTTTTCTTCGTGCACAAGTTATAGAGTACATGGATGAATGGAATGAACCAAAGGCTAAGAAACATTTTGAGATGCAAAAAAATTATGGGTAAAAAGAAACGTATATATACATTTTTTTCCATAAAATCACAACTTATTTTTTTTCAAAACGCCTATAAATGAAAAAAGTTTTTCACCAACAATAAAACTTTTGGTTCATTTCATTGATGATATTATTGAAAACACAAAATGATATTTTTATGTAAATACCTCTTTTAATTTTTGGGATATCATGTTAACGTTGGAGAATTTTTATGAAGATTAAAGTTTTGAGAAAATCGAAGCTAAACACAACTTTTAGCTGAAATATCTGTGATCCTGGATGATTGATCAATCCTTCCTTTTCCTAGAAAAGATGAACTGTTTTGGAAAGAGAAGTCTGAACCACAAGAAATAATAAGACTTTTAAAAAATCGGTCGATAACCAGTTTGTTTGACGTAGTCGGATACCTTAAGTGATTTCTTAGACAAATAAAGCTAATTAATAATGTCAGAGCATTTTCAACCACATTCAAGTTTAAAGCAGCATTATGATTAAAAAAATACATTATGTATATTTTATATACTTTTGACAGCTTTCTGTAATTTATTTTGATGCTTAATCAACTATTCTAAAAAATTAAAAAACTATTTTGCAATTTTTTGGAATAGATGTTTTAAAATGCGTGTTTTTTAAAGTTTTTATATGATATATTTTCCATTATTAATGAAAATTTATTCCCACGTAAAAACTTTTAACTTATTAGAACGAGTATTCCGAGCGCAAAAGAAAAATTACCATCGTTAAATATTTTAAAAAATAAATAGCTCTCCTTTTTCCTGTATTTCTATTTGCTCATAAAGCTGGAAAATAAAATGCATATTTCCGGAAAATAAAAAAAATGAAAAAAAAAATGATTGAAAAACTTTTCATTTCGCAAATACATTTTAGAAAAAGTTAAAACGCTTTCAAAATTTATTCAACATCAAATTCATTATTTCAATATCAATAGCGTAAGACAAAATCTGAAACTTAGAATAAATGCCTGATTTTCTCAAACTAACTCATGAGGTTCCAAAATTTAATATTAACTCGAATTGTTCGTCATTTCTTCGCTAGAATTTCGTTAATATTTTAGAAGATAATTCTTTGCTCTTTCATTTAACGAAATTTTAGAATTAGATGATAAAAACTGGAGATTTATCGCAATTTTCTATGGATAATTCGCTCAAATAAATAGGTTTTTGATAAGTATACTTCTTTCATAGAATTCATTTGTTAATTTCTAATGAGCTGTTTTAAACATTAATGCAAATGTTTAATTTTTATTGAGGGAATTAGAGTTCATCTAAAATCATTCATTATAATTGAGAAAAAGTATTTAATTAATAAAAAGAAGAGAATATTAATTTTTATAAAACTTAAATAAGTATAGTTTGCTGATTTAAAAAAATAAGAAATTATCTTTAGTGTTATTTTTGCATTTTGATGTTTTTATAAAAGAAAATAGATGTTGGTTTCACAGTTTCATGATAAATTTATCACATAGTTAAAAAAAGTTCTTTCTAACTGTTAATTTGTATAAAAAGTATAACTCTATAAACAATCAAAATGTGCGCACTAAATAAGTTACCGCTATATATCAGCTTCAGAATGGAGCTATGAAACCTTATTCTTTACTTATGTTTATAAACGATATCAATCAAGCTCTCAATAGGATCGTGACAAATTTTTACAACTCAAAATATTGTTTAAAATTAATATTTTTTCTTTCATCAAAATGTTTATGAAACCATAAGGGAAATTTTCATTTAAGTTAGTGCTAGAACAATAAAATTAGAGTGGTGACATTTTCTATCTCCAGATTGAGTTTTGATTTCTTGTAGGATTCCTCATGTTATGGATACTACATTTAGTTTGGATAAAAAACCTTATAAATACATTCCGTATTAATACGTGCGTCCTCCATGGTTAATCATAATTTCATTTTTTTAACCTTCCAGAGAGTAAGGCCATCATACCAACATGAAAGGTCGCGCGTATCTCCCACATACGCTATAGTAAATTGTAAATTTTCAAAAGCGTAACTATTAAAATTGTATTGTAAATAGCTTAGGATTAATAACTACAATATAACTTTAAACATTTTTTCTTAAAAAGAAAACAGAAAAAACATAGATTGCAATAACAATATAAAATGACCACAGGTTAACTGAATTGATTTAAAAATAATATAAACGAAATTGCCGATATTTTGACAGAACAATTTGCATATAAAATATAGAAGTGCAAAAATACAGAATGTATAAAAAGGAATTGAAAGGTAGAAATGAAAAGGAAGGAAACAGTTTCATCGTTATTTCATAGCAGCTTTGCAATTTGAGCAAATGTATTGAGTGTGCTCCAAACATATAAATTTCAGTCAAATCTCGAAACCAAACCTCGTGATTATAGTCCTTTTTTTTCTTTTTGGCAAGGCTTTTTCCCTGACGTCGCATCTTCCACTTCTTCAATACCTAGTTTGGCTTTTCTCTTTAGCACCTTTCATTTTAGCTCACTTTTTAGAGATGTGCGTGCTTTTTTTCAACATTTTCCTTCGTAAGTCATTTGTCAGCTGTCACCAGTCTAAAACAATACGGATTTATTTGTAAAATCATACAAAATCAGATGTGACAAAAACTCACATGAACGGTCGTGCGTATCTCTAAAATACAAATATCTAATTGGTAGAGAACTATTAACCCCACAAACTTACGACGACAACAGAAAGTAGGTCAAAGGGAGGGGGACAAATAGCCGAGGACAGGCGTTCCCAGTGCTAAACAATCTGAAGGTATAAAACGAAATTCTTTTCTAGTGTATCTCTCACATACGCGCGCCCGCTGGAAGGTTAATCAAAATATGTCTGTTTAAAGTTCAATGTATATCTGTTCGGAGTTCAATCCTGATGATAGGACTCCGAATTTCGATCGATGAAACGAAGACAGTGACGATATTGATTTTAGAAGTATCATTACGTTCACCAAAAAAGTCATTATCAGATGTTAATGAATTCAAGCCTTTATTGGCAGTATTTCCTAGAAGACTGTAAGTGATTATATGAAATATTATCTTTTCAACGAAATAATTTAGTGTAGAATCTGCTAAGTAATAAACGTTTTCATGATTGTATGGACATCCAATTGCCATTTATTTTCTGTATTGACCCCATTTATTTTCTGTATTCTGTATTTCTGTATAAAATTTTCTAATGAATATATCAGTATCAAAATCGGACAAAATATTCTGCAGATATATATATATATATATATATATATATTGCTACCAGAGGGTGACCGAGCTCCGCTCGGAGAAAACAGGTATCGAAGCTAACTCGAAGATTTAAATTTTCAATTGTAATTTATCAAAACAATACATGCCATAAGAAAATTTGTGAAACCATTGGTGAAAAGATAACCGGTTAAAGTGCACCATTGTAAACTATTCTAAACAAAGTTAGAGTTTGGAAAGGGAACTATTCTATACAAAGGTAAAGTAAAGGTAAAGATTGAAGTGTGTTGAAGTTCAATATTTTTGACAAATTTATTTAGAAAAACCAAACATATATACATACATAAGAAACATATTATAAACCTATAACAGCATAAACATAAAACTTTATTAGTTCGCCATATTGGCTATAGATGGCAGCACGTTACCGCTTGAAAATTTAAATAGCCATTATTGCGAACTAATAAAGTTTGAAAATATCATATCTGTAACTCCGAACTGCTCGACCGTAGCGCTTCAAAACCGGCGCCAATCGATTCCTCGTGGCCAAAAACCCCAGACCCCCAAGTTTACCGGAGTTTATTAATTCTGGGGAGATTTTCGACTTGGCAACCATTCCTCGTATTATAGTATTAGATATAAATATGTTTTAGGCATTTTTTCAAAATATATTATCGTTGAAAAAGAAATTGCGTTGGAACATACAGTTTCCTCCCAAATTACATGTTTCAACAAACATCATTTTTGAAAAAAACATATTACTTTTTAGTTTTAAATCTTATTTACTTTTCCAGATACAAAGGTACGTAGAAAACAATGTAATGGAAAATTCAATAATTATATCGAAAACATTGGCAATGGATAAAATTTGAACTTTTTTTATCTGCTTGTGGGATTTTCATAGCACGGTTTTCTAAAGCATTTTAAATATACAGGTTAAGAGCTAGTATAAAACCCAACCTGCAAATTATATATCTATACTTATAATTAAGCTCAATGTGTGTGTGTGTGTTGGTGCTCTACAGGCCAGACCGTTGGACCTACAGCTACCAAATTTGGTACATGTATACCTTTGAGGTCCGGAATGTGCACCTCGGAGCCCTTTTATCGAATTTTTAATTAGAATTTGAATTAATTAAAATTTAAGTAAACTTTCGACGTTTTTCCGCTATAACTTCCCAAAATATTATTGCACAAACATGATTTTTATATCAATTTAAAGATTAAAAAAAATAGCTTTCTAATGGTATCAGTTTTTTAAATTTATAATGTAAACTTCTATTTTTAATGAATTTTTAAAGAAATATTTTAACCATGTTTTTATCACGAGATTGGATAAAATAAAAGAATGCCGGAAGTTCAAAAAAAATTACCATCGCAAAATAAATCTACAGAAATGGTACTTTCAGCACGTGACTGGATAAAATAAAAGAAGTATAAAATGTGATATTTTCTTTGAAAAATAAATGCAAAGCAAAGGTTTCTACAATCGTTTGCAATATCTATATCATTAACTCAATATATCTTCTTTATTTACGGTAAACTTGATTGAATTTTGGCAGGATATGCATTGAAATCCCGACTTAATGGCATATTTATGTAATCGTTTGCAATATCTGTATCATTAATTTAATACTTTTTTTCCCTTTCTCGCTTTCTTTAAAAAACACATTTAATATTTTGGTAACATAATCGAATTTTTTTTTAATATTTTGGAAGCATAACCAATGGTTAAAACTGACTTATTTATAAAATTAAAGAATATTATTAGGAAAAGGTGTACTTTTAGAACTTTCCGTCCGTCATCTTAAAGAAAATACTAATTTCAGGTCAATCAATGCCCGGAATTACTTCAAGGCTAATGAATATGTGATTTAATTGAAAATTTTAGAACGCTTTACTCATGGCGAACCAGCTGGTCGCCAAAGGCGGCTAGTATATATATATATTTCTCATGGTATATTAACCCCTTCCCGTTAAATGACGAGTATAGCTCGTCATTTATTTTTCATGCCATATAGCAAAATGACGAGCTATACTCGTCATTCTGCTATATGGCATGACGAGCTATATTCGTCAAGCGACTAAAGTTAGAGCTGAATATAGACATAAATTTGATTTAAAATTTCTAGTGTATGGAATTCGGAGGCACTTGTATTACTTATGTTGATATCATAGATCACTATCATATATCGTTTGATTGTCTTGGTACATGTTACGGCCAAACTGTTAGTAGTATTCTAATAAATTCGTTCATTCATTCTGAGAAACATTTAGCCAGAACATCTGACTTACTAAATGTTAAACACGCAGTGAAATAAACAGCTTAATGAATAAGAGTAATGTAAATCAAGAAGATCAAAGTGATTAAGAAAAATAAAAAATAAGCATATATTTAACTGATACTGATATTGAAACTAGTGATAGTGAAATATTATCAAGAAGACGAAAACGCGCATAGGGACTAATAGGTGAATTTTGCGAATACTCTAAAAATTACAATTATATCCATACCAATAATATAGTTTTAATTAATAATTATAAATTAGTTAGAATTATAAAATAAACTAAGATTTCTTAAATAAGAATTAAATAGCTTTTTCTCGCATAATTTATGCATTCTTAAATGTTACTGGAAGGGTTTAATATGTTTTATTAATTTTTCAGAATGAGATCAGGGGATAACTAAATTCTCAGATCAATGGATAGCATTTAAAAAAAACGTGACATAATATCTAACAATAAGTTAGAGATGAATATTTTGAGTAGATAAATATTGCAACTGGAGTAATTAGTGAGTTAAGAGGAAATTAACATAAGGATGAAACAATATTTATAAGGAATTAAAATGTACAAAATTAGAAAGGTTCATGAGTTTTCATAGAGTTTCCGGATCAAATGGTTGGTAATTCGAGACCCATTCCTAAAACGTCCTTGCACATTATACATTAGGATGGAATAACCTGATATTGTAATGGTTTGGATGTATGAAGAATGGTTCATATCTCAATAGTCTTTCGCGTTAATCACAGACTAATCACTATATTTTTTATGCTATGCAGTTTAATTTTGATGATTGTATTTCAGTTTTTAGACATTAACTCAAAAGTTAATATGGCAATTTCATATTTCGATACGGCATGCTTCTCTTGATGAAGATTCATGCAATTAGATGGCTACAAATTCCAAATTTAATGATCATGAGCAAATTTTTAAAAATAGCAATCTAAATAACGAACACGGGTAAAGAAATTCCTTTAAACGTGTTTTAGTGAAATAATTTTCGCTCTGAAAGGATTTTTTTAAAGAAATACGTCCATCCTCTGTTATCATTCTTCTATTACCTTAACACACAGAGGGATTCACTTTTCTTGCTGAAGATTCCTGC
>JAPMOQ010031569.1:1317941-1350178 GCA_026543055.1 Argiope trifasciata
CCCGGGTAAAGAAATTCTTTTAAAAGCGTTTTAGTGAAATAATTTTCGCGCTGAAAGGATTTTTTTAAAGAAATACGTTCATTCTCTGTTATCATTCTTCTAATACTTTAACACACAGAGGGATTCACTTAGATCAGCTCTAGCTTTGAACGATCCGCGCATAATCGTAAAAAATGCTCGCTTTATAAAGCTTGTGGCGGATATTTTTACGCTGTGGCTATCACACAGCTTTGAAAATTTGCCTCGGAGGGATTTGGCACATTCAATCTTGATGGTGTGAACGCGCAATAAGATATTTTGAACACAACAGTAGGGGATTTCTAGATAAGCCTTGCATTCGTTCTTACGAGATAAAAGAGAACGCATCTTTGGCCACAGATTTTTTTTTCCATAATATCCTAAGAATCCCCCTTTTTATTCTGGTTCTGACTAGAAAATGATTAATTATTTATCGTCACGCGAGTCTTATTACATGATTTTACCTAGAGTTTTTTTTTTGGACGAAGACAGCGCTGAAATGAAAATTTATTGATAAAATAGTCCTACACCCTTTACATACAAGAACAATCTTCTGTTCACTTACATGACGTTAGGAAGGCTGGTAGTCTTTTTTTTTTCTTTTATTTTTTCTTAAAAACTAGGATGTAGTCTAGATCTGTAGAAAAATCCTTTTTTTAAAGATTTTTTTGTTTGTCATAATTTGTCAAATCTATTTATAAATTATTATTCTATGTTTAAAATTATATTTCATGATTACAAATGAAGTTTTTTTTTTGTTTTAGATTGCATAATTTTTTTTACAAAACAATGAATCGAAAATTTTAAAATATAATTCTAAAGTTCATTTAAGCCATACCTGTAAGCAAATTATATGTTTTCCCTTCCAAAAATTTGATTAAAGTTTAATTAATAATATTTGCTTTCAAATTTATACCAAATATAATGATTTTTCTGTTATAACTTCGATCTATTTATAAATTATCATTTGATTTTTCAAATTATATTTCATGATTACACATTAAACATTTTTTGTTTGTTTTAGATTATATAATTTTTTAACAAAAAAAAAAAAAAAACGAATAGAAGGATTTGAAAGCCATTTCTAAAGTTCATATAAGTTCATACAAACCAAACCTGTAAGCAAAACAAATGTCTTCTCTTCTAAAAATTTATTTAAAAATTGATTAATAATATTTGTTTTTCAAATTTAAACCAATTATATTGATTTTTCTAACTGTCAACTCATTTAGTTTAGTTTAGCTATTGTAACTCTGAGTTGTAAAGCAACACTAGGGCTATTTTGGGACGGACATCATAATTTTGAACAACAGTCAAATGACGAGGACGACACCTGGGGCGGCCCCCCCCCCCTCTTCACAGCACACCAGCCAACTTTCAAGTAATGATAACTCGAAATATACCATAATTCTATTTAAAAATAAAAACACACACCTTAAAACTTAGAAACTTCGTTCCTTTATGAATCTATGAAAATGTAAATCATATCACTGGCTGTCCGACTGGCTTAAAAACGGAATAACCGAACCACTTCAACAGCAACACTGGCGGGAACTGTGGTTGAATCCTAAAAGTCATCACCGGTCACGGTACAACCTTTCCATAAGGAAATACGTCCCACCATCGATGGGAGGAGCCAGAAACTCCCCTTTTTCGTGTATCCAACAGGGTGGTAAGAACCAATCGGAAGTTTCTAATCCTCAATTAACCTTCCAGCGGGAGCGGCCGTCATACCGACATGAAAGGTCGCGCGTATTTCCCACATACGCTATAGTAAAATGTAATCTTTCATAAGCGTAACTATTTAAACGATATTATAAACAGCTTATGATTAATAACTACAATTACTTTAAACATTTTTTACATAAAAAGTAGCAGAAAAAATATAAACATAGATTTCAAACAATATAAAATGACCGCAGGTTAACTGAATTGATTTAAAAATAATATTAATGAAATTGCCGATATTTTGACAGAAAAATTTGCATCTAAAATATAGAAGTGCAAAAATACAGTATTTATATATAAAAAGGAAAAAGTAATTGAAATTTAGATAGGAAAAGGAAGGAAATGGTTTCATAGTTATTTCATTGCAGCGTTGCAATTTCAGCAAATATGTTTAGAGTGCTCCAAACCTATAAATTTCTGTCAAATCTCACAACTGAACTTCGCGATTCTAGTTCGCTTTTCTTTTTGGCAAGGTTTTTTCCCTGCCGTCGCATCTTCCACTTCTTCAATACCTAGTTCGGCTTTTCTCTTCAAAACTTTTCATTTTAGCTCAATTTTCAGAGATGTGGATGCTTTCTTTTAACTTTTTTCTTCGTAAGTGCATTTGCCAGATGTCACCAGTCTAAAACAATACGGATTTATTTGTAAAATCAAACAAAGTCAGATGTGACAAAAACTTACTTGAACGGTCGCGCGTATCTCTAAAATACAAATATCTGATCTGCAGAGATCTATTAACGCCACAAACTTACGACGGCAACTGAAAGTAGGTCAAAGGGAGGGAGACAAATAGCCAAAGACAGGCGTTCCTAGTGCCACCAGACCTAAAGATACAAAACGAAATTCATCTCTAGTGTATCTCTCACATACACGTGCCCGCTGGAAGGTTTATAGGTGCTCCCTGGAGGATCTATAGAAATGTCAAAAAAGATTATTTATTTTATTACTTGCTAGCTGGTACCCGGCGCGTTGCTGCCGCCGAAAAAATAATAGTAAGTGCAATCAATCAATAATTTGGCAATGTTTTATCGAAATAGGATGAACCGTACGATAATATAGAAAATACGAACTAGTAAATATTTATTTTTATGCATTAGATCTGTGTATTCTTTTGGAATTGTTAAACTTGGTGTTCTTTCAGAACGGTAATGAAAAAAAACTATTTATTATATCTCGTGACTCGTTTATTTTGTATTCAGAATATTTAAATTTAATTTTAGAAAATGTGATTGAAATATTTTCTTTTAAAATTGATTAAACATAGAAAATATATTTATACCATAAAATCGCTAGTATAGTTGAAAAGATAGTATAGATTGTAGATAGTTGATAGTATAGTTGAAAGGATATTATAGTATTTTTTTTTTTAAAATTATGATGGTACAAAATTATTTGTACTACAATATTTGTTGTTTTTACTGCGATAAACGCTAAAATTCAATTAAAATTTAAAAATCCCAGTATATACCTGCTCCAAAATTTCTCGCTTAATCTGTAACAAAGTTGTTACCCCTGAGGATGACTTGCGTGACATTTGCGTACTATAGCTACAAACTATTAACCTTTAGCTTGGATTTAGCATTTCTACGGAATCTGCTGTCTCCTCGGCGAGATTTTCGAAGATTAATCCTTGGTAAATAGATGCGGTTGAGAATCGACATTTTTTTATTTAATTTTAGATAAATGTACTATCAGCATAACCATCACGTAGGTGTAAACAATTAGTTAACCAAGTTTCCCCTCAGTCTAATGAAGTGCTTAGAAAAACATCAGAGACATACAGACAAACATTAATTTTATTTATATAGATTAAAATAAACAGAAATTTTGAAATTATACTGGAAAGCCAAAACAAGTTTCTAAGCATAATATTTTGTTCACGGCAAATTACTGTTTGATACAATTTATATATATTTTTTCACTTATCAATAGCTACTTACATCTTAACCTTCAAGTTTGGTTTAGTTATAGCAACGTCCTGTTTTAAGCAACACTAGGGCTATTTGCGAAAGGATCTCATAATTTTGAAAAGAAGTCAGATGACGAGGACGATACCTGAGATGTCAACCCCTACACACCACATCAGGGGGAGGACATTTAGCCCGAACGTTTAACTTGCACCAGACCAGCGTTATTCACGGAATCGGGTCTCGAACCTGAACCCTTCGGTTCCAAAGCCGAGACCTTACAACCAGGCTACCGCGGCCGTAGGCGAAATAAGGCAAATATGAAAAAAAAAAAAAAAAATCAACAAAACTGGAATTTACAGTACTTGATCCTGAGAAACAGTAATAACATGTTTATCTAATAAATCAATCAATCTTGAAGAATTTGTTGTATATTTATAAGCATAAGGCTTTGAAATTTTTAAATAAGGTGCATTATATGTTTTCCGTAAAGATTTTGCAAGATTTTATTTTCAAAATTCTATACGTTATCAGCTTTCCGTCCATTTTTATATTTAATAGGATAAAATTTCAATTTATAATTGCAATTTCCTTTTTTAACTAGACAGTTTAAATTTACCTAGCGGGAATTATTTTTATTATATAGGCAGGCACCTATTTCTGTTAGAAGTGGGCGTGTTGACGTGATGTGTCTTAAATTTTGATTCTTGCATTTTTATACGACAGAAAATTATTTTATAAACAACATTCTTTGAGTTACTTTTATTAATTAAGTTATTTATGCTTTATAATTATGTGCACGTGTCAATATGGTAAAGGTTAACATTTTTTTAAAAATTCATTCTATGAAAAGTGACTATTTTCTTAATAAATAATATCTCTTACCCGTAAACTAAATATAGACTTTTGATAATTAGAATATTTATAAGAACATGACATCGAACCAATTTTATTCCTTACTTATATTAAATTTGATATTCGATTATTAATTTAAAAATATTAAATACATATTAAATTACTCTAACATTTCGGTTGTAAATATTTTTTAACCATATTTAGAATACAATTATAAGATTTACTTTAAGAGAAACTGATATGTAAGAAATTGGAAACTAACTATTTGAGGTTTAATTAATTTTCTTTTTTATATTAATTTACTCTATTTAGCTTTTTTCAAGTACATATAGATTATATTTTGTAATTGATTTTACATTCCCTTCCAACTGTACTGGAGATTTGAAATTTTATACATTTGTGTACTTCGATGACAATATGTATTTTTACTATTTTCAAAAATTTAATTATCTCTTAATCTAATCATATCACGAAATTCTTATTCTGTAGAAGCGTTGAAATTTGATATTGAATTGATAAAAAATTTAATATACAGGTTCTATTATATTTATAATAATGAATTATAATCTAAAGACAAATTATTAAAGAAAAATAAAAATCATTTTTTGTGCATTAATGAAAACATGTTTTCCACATGCGGTTTTAATTAAATTTATTTCTATGTAAACTTCATATTCATTCTGAAATTAAATACGCTTGTGGTGTGTTTTAAGGTATTCGATTACGCTGAAAATACTGTTTGGCGACCACTTTGGCGATTTTTTTTTTTTTCGGTTTAGACATTCTTTTTTCCAAAACAGTTTATCTTTTCTACTAAAAGAATGGCCTGACCTATCATCGAGGGGAATTTTAAGCAAATCCTATTTTTCAGCTAAAATTTATCTATAATTTCAATTTTCTCAAAACTTTAATTTTGATAAAAATTTTCCACCGTTAACATGGTATCGCAAAAATTAACAGAGGTATTTACTTAAAAATTTCAGCTTTCTTTTAAATAATGTGGATAATGATATAAATCAAAAGTTTTATTTTTGATTTAATGCTTTTCCATTTATAGGGGTTTTTAGAAAAAGTAAGTTGTAAAGTTATGGAAAAAATGCGTATAAAGTTATATTTTTACCCATCACTTCTTTGCATCGCAAGATATTTCTTAGATTTTGGTTCATTTCATTGAATATTATATTTAATAACTTGCATAAAATAAATAATAGAATTTCTGCATTAAAATTTTGTGCAGAGTGTTAAGATTTTTGGTTAAATTTCATTAAAATTTACTACACATTTCTCAAAATATTTTATATTTTCAAGTAGTTTTCCTGTGTTTATAGTATTTTGTAGAACTGGCATTACTTCTAAAAACCGTAGTTTTAAATATTTTAAAAAAATCCACTTTAATTTTTTTTTCTTCGAACGTAGTCAGATACCTTAAAATAAATCAGTAGAATATTTCTGCATTAATTTAATTAGTTTTTTTAAACCCTTGACTATTTTTCAATTTCTACGATTAGTTCGCATTCTCCCTATATGTCTCTTTCAACTTCGCACTAATAAAATACTTTTTAATCATCCACTCAAGTTCAAATACTTAAAAAAATTGTAGTGGATGACACTTGATGTTAATGTAGTTTCTTTAATATTAATTCATTAATTAAATTTAATTAATTTTTATACATTAAATATAGTTTTAGAAGTTTATAATGATTATTAAATCAACAGCAAGTCGGTCAATCGGTAAAATGCAAGAACTTTAGTATTTGTCACATGAAGGTGAAGAATGCGAGTTCAATTCTTGCAAAAATCTATATTTTTTATATTAATTTTTTTGATACTTAATAATTTTTTGATAACTATTGAATCAAAAGTAGCTAAAATAAAAATAAAAATGTAAGTTGGAATCGAGTAAGAAATATAGTTTTAGCAATTTATAATAATCATTAAATCAATAGGAAGTAGCTCAATCGGTAAAATACAAGGAGTTTTGTATGTTTCACATGAAGGTGAAGAATTCGAGCTCAATTCTTGCAAATATCTATATTTTTTGATACTTAATAATTTTTCGAAAACTATTGAATCAAAAGTAGCTAAAATAAAAATGTTCTTTGTAAACCTAAGTTGGAATTGAGTAAGAAATATAGTTTTAGCAATTTATAATGATCATTAAATCAACAGGAAGTCGGTCAATTGGTTAAATGCAAGAAACTTAGTATTTTTCACATGAAGGTGAAGAATGCGAGCTCAATTCTTGCAAAAATCTATATTTTTTTATACTTAATATTAATTTTTTTTGATAACTATTTAATAAAAAAGTAACTTAAATAAACATTTTCTTGGAAGAAGCTGGAATAGAATTAAAATATTTTTATATTAGTTTTTATAAAGTATTCCTGATTACAACAACTGACAGAAAATAGAATTTTTTTTTAATATGAAGCTGTTTCTTCATAGAATCTGCATATTATAATTTTTTTTATTAATTAAGACATCCGACTACGTTAAAAACATTGTTTATGGATCACGTTGGCGAATTTATTATTATAATTACTATTTCTTGTAGCCCAGATTTTTCTCTTTCCAAAACAGTTTATTTTTTTATGAAAAGGAAGGCCTGATCTATCACTTAAGAGAATTTTAAACAAATTCTGTTTCTTCAACTAAAATTTGTTTTTAACTTCAATTTTCTCAAAATTTAGTTTTAATAAAAATTCACCACCGTTAACATGATATCTCAAAATCTAATACAGGCATTTACATATAAATTTCAGAGTGTATTTTAAGTAATATCGGCAATGAAATGAACCAAAAGTTTTATTGTTCAGGAAATATATTTTTATTTATGGGGGTTTCTAGAAAAATTTAGTCGTGAATCTATGGAAAAATACATATATGAGCATACTTTTACCCATAACTTCTTTGCATCTCAAACTTTTTCTTAGTTTATGGTTCATTTCATTCATCATTATATTTTATAACTTGCGTACAAAGAAAAATAGAATTTCTGCATTACAATTCTGTTTAGAGTGTTAACCGTTTTGGTTAAATTTCATTAAAATTTACTAAAGACTTTACTATTTTTCAAAATATATTGTTTTCAATTTTGTTTTGTATTCAAAGTGTTTATAATTGGCAATAACTTTAAAAACCATAAATAGTCTTCGTTAAACTTCATTAAAATTTACATTTTCCTATTTCTCAAAATTCATTATATTTCAAAATATTTTTTTTTTGTATTTATAGTGTCTATAATTTACATTACATCTAAAAACCACAATTTTTTTAAAAAAAAAAAAAAAAAACACTTTTTCAAAAAACTTCCTTCGAACATAGTCGGATACCTTAAATTCATAGCTTTAAACACATTCTAGAATTAGAAATAAATCAAATATACTGAATAGAAATAAATCGATAGGAATTGAAATAAATAAATTAATTAAAATATGTGACCCATTTTCCTATTTCTCAAAAAACATTATATTTCCAAATATTTTTTTTGTATTTATAGTTTCTATAATTGACATCTAAAAACTAAGTTTGTTTTTAAAAATATAATTTCTCAAAATCCTTCCTTTGAAGGTAGTCGGATACATTAAATTCATAGCTTTAACACATTCCAGGATTTAAAAAAAATCAAATTTCCTGAATCGAATAAGGAAAAGAGATAAATTAATAGGATTAGAAATAAATTTATTTATAAATTTTGTGACACATTTTCCTATTTCTCAAAATGCATTATATTTCCAACTATTTTGTATTTATAGTGTCTTTAATTGACTTTACATCTAAAAACCAAAATTAGTTTTTTTAAAAATCTAATTTTTTAAAAACCTTCCTTCGAACGTAGTCGGGTACCTCATATTCATAGCTTTAAACACTTTCTAGGATTAGAAATAAATCAATAAATTAAAACTTACGATACATTTTCCTATTTCTCAAAATGCATTATATTTCCAATTTTTTTGTATTGATTTGTGTCTATAATTGACATAACATCCAAAAACCAAAATTAGTTTTTAAAAAATCCAATTTTTCATAAAATTTCCTTCGAATGTAGTCTGATACCTTAAATTCATAGCTTTAAACATATTCTAGGAATTAAAAAAAATTAAATTTTCTGTATAGAAATAAGGAATAGAAATAAATCAATAGGATTAGAAATAAATAAATTAATAAAAAATTACGACATGTTTTCCTACTTTTCAAAATGCATTATATTTCCAAATATTTTTTTTGTATTTATAGTGTCTATAATTGTTATTGCATCTAAAACCAAAATTAGTTTTTTAAAAAAATCCAATTTTTCAAAAACCTTCCCTCGAAGGTAATCGGATACCTTAAATTCATAGCTTTAAACACTTTCTAGGATTAGAAATAAATCAATTAAATAAAATTTACGGAACATTTTCCTATTTCTCAAAATGCATTATATTTCAAAATGTTTTTTCTTTGTATTGATAGTGTCTATTATTGGCATAACATCTAAAACCAAGATTAGTTTTAAAAAAATCCAATTTATTAAAAAAAAAGTCCTTCGAACTTAGTCGGAAACCTTAAATTCATATCTTTAAACACATTCTATTATTAGAAATAAATCAAATAGACTGAATAGAAATAAATCAATATGATTAGAAATAAATAAATAAATAAAAATATACAACATATTTTCCTATTTCTAAAAATGCATTACATTTCCAAATTTATTTATTTTTGTATTTATAGTGTGTAAAATTGACATTGCATCTAAAAAAAGTTAATTTTAAAAAAAATCCAATTTTTCCAAAATCTTCCCTCGAACGTTGTCAGATACCTTAAATTCATAGCTTTAAACACATTTTAGGATTAGAAATAAATCAAATTTACGGAATAGAAATAAATTTATAGGATTAGAAATAAATCAATTAATAAAAATTTACGACACATTTTCCTATTTCTCAAAATGCATTATATTTCCAATGATTTTTTTTTGTGTTTTTAGTGTCTATAATTGACATTACATATAAAAACCAAAATTAGTTTTTTTTTAATCCAATTGTTCAAAAAACTTCCTTTGAATGTAGTCGGATACCTTAAATTCATAGCTTTAAACACTTTCTAGGATTAGAAATAAATCAAATTTACTGAATAGAAACAAATCAATATAATTAGAAATAAATAAATTAATTATAGTATACGACACATTTTTCTATTTCTCAAAATTCATTATATATCCAAAAAAAATTGTATTTATAATGTCTATAATTGACATTACATCCAAACACCAAAATTAGTTAAAAAAAAAAATCCAATTTTTCAAAAAAGTTCCCTTGAACGTAGTCGGGTACCTTAAATTCATAGCTTTAAACACATTCTAGGATTAGAAATAAATCAATCTCACTATTCACAAAATAAATCTAGTCTGCAATGTCAGCTCCACCCAATTTCATTTCTCTCAAGTAAATCATGTCTGCAGCTCTGTAAATCAAAGACTTGTGCTGACTGAACATTTTTCACCCAAAAATATAACAGTTTTTCTCGGAAAGTGTCTTGAATCCATTTGCAGGCAACTTTCTATGCGTGATGCGCTTTTTGTGTTTGAAAAGATCTCGTAATCAGCAAGAATTTAATAATATATTATGTTATATGGGAAGCTTTTTCAGGTTTTGTTGATGGATTCTTTGAAAGGCGCTTTTTTTTAGTCGAAGAAATGATAAAGTTTTTTTTTTTTTTTTTTTTTTTTTTTTTTTTTAGTTGAAGAAATGATGAACAGTTTAAAAAAATTTTTTTAATGAGTTTCAGTTCGTGCTGAATCTGAATTCTGTATATTAAAGTATCCGAATACTTTCGTGCTGAATTCTAAGTATGAAAGTATCCGAATACTTCCACCGGGAACAATTTTGAAAAATTGGATTTAAAAAAAAGTTATTTAAAACTATGGTTTTTAGACGTATTGACAATTATAATTCAAAATACGATTAATACAACAAAATTATTTCAAAATATAATATATTTTGGGAAATACGAAAATTTTTAGTATATTTTAGTGAAATTTAAACAAAACGGTTAACACTCTACACAAAATTGTAATGCAGCAATTTTATTTTACTTTGTACACGTTATAGAATATGATGGGGATTGAAATGAACCAAAATCTAAGAAAGCGTTTGGGATGCGAAGAAGTTATGGGTAAAAATATACTTATATATGCATTTTTTCCCACAAATTCACAACTTAATTCCTCTAAAAACATCTATAAATGAAAAACTATTTCGCCAACAATAAAACTTTCGGTTCATTTTATTTCAATTATTATTTAAAACACATGCTGAAAATTTAATTTAAATACCTCTATTAGTTTTTGAGATATAATATTAGCGGTAGAGAATTTGTATGAAAATTAAAATTTTGAGAAAATTGAAGTTAAAGAAGAATTTGAGATTTAAAAAAAAACCGTGACCCTTAATGATATGTCAAGCCTTCCTTTTCATACAAAATATAAACTATTTTGGAAAGAGAAAAGTCTGAACTGCAAGAAATAACAATATTTAAAAACACACTATTCTGCTTTTTGTTTTAGAAAAGATCTCGTAATCAGCACGAATTCAACAAAATATTATGTTATATGGGAATCTTTTTCAGGTTTTGTTGATGGATTCTTGGAAATATCAAAGGTGCATTTTTTTAGTTGAAGACATGATGAACGATATTGTTTTTAAAAAATGAGTTTCAATTCTTGCTAAATCTACATTCTGTGTATTGAGATCAACGTGTGTATGTATAGCGATGTATAAAATACACCATTATAGAAAGAAACGATGGGTATTTTTAAACAAGTTAAAATAGAAAAAACTTTGGTCTCATTAAATAATAATTTAATTTAGTTATATTAACGTACTGAATAAAAACAATACAAATCCTACTTTGATACCAAGTAAGTTTGATCTGCAATCACATAAACAAAAAAGAATAAGGCCGTGTAGCTTGGCTGGTAGAGCGCCAATCTCGTAACCGAAAGGTACCGAGTTCTGTCCTCGTCTTGGCCAAAGATCACCGTGTTGGCTCATGGCAGTTGAGGTACGTTAAATAGGTCGTGACTGCAAAGTCCTCCAAGTTCCCATAAGAAAACGATACTTTTAGGGGTACTGAATAAGAAATGAGTCGGTCTCTGATTTGGATCTAAATTCTGACTTGCTGATGGATGAATAAGTGTTATGAATGAATTCAACCGTCCCCTAAAAAAAGGGTTGTGTCGTGTGTGTTCGAGCAAAGTCCTCCTTTCACCTGAACGGTGCTCGTTCACAACGAAAGGTGCACACATCAGCCTTAATTCGAAAGAGCTCTTCTCATTCGGGCTTGGTATGACGAAGTGGCATTAGACAACAACACCAAAGATTTTACATTATTAATCTGAAGACTTTAACCTCTCTACAAATTAACCTAGAAAATGAGCTTTTGAATATATAATATTCATAAAAATGGAATTGGAATTAAAATGTCAATATTTTTATTCCTTATTGGAATAAATATTTTAAATAAATAAAATCACTGATACTGTACCATGTAAAGCACAAAATATTCCAATTAGGATAGATAATTATTATTTGATGTATTTAGTATTTGAAATATATTTCAAGATGTTTATATAAAGTTTGACTAAACACCTAATCGCTTTATTCATGTGAGGGCAGCATTCCGGTCTCATTCAATCATCAATTATCAGAATTTAAACTAACATTCTTAAAAATGGAATTGGAATTAAAATGTCAGTATCTTTATTCCTTATTGGAATAAATAATTTCCACCAATAAAATCACTGGTACTGCATTATATAATTCATAAAAATTCCAATTAGGAAAGATAATTATTCGTTGTCAATATCTTTATTCCTTATTATAATAAATAATTTCCATCCATAAAATCACTGGTACTGTATCATGTAATGCATAAAAAATTCCAATTAGGAAAAATAATTATTCTTTGACGTATTGAGCAAGTATTTCACTCACTGCCTGTTCCTGTTTTCATTTTTACCCTGACTGCAGATCTGGAAGGTTAATTTCATAATGCACCCTAAATTATTTCCTTATCAACATGAGTAAAGAGGGCAACACAGCAAAATTTGGAAGACTTACTGCTTCAAACTATTCGCCGGTGCCTTTAAATCTAAAACAGATTACTTCGAAGAATCATTAGTTATTTACAAGTAAAACGAGGAACAAAACTAATTTGAAATATATTTCAAGATGTTAATATAGAGTTTGATAAAACACCCAATCACTTTATTCATCTGAGGGCAGCATTCCGGCCTCATGCAATCATCAATTATCAGAATTTAAATTAACAGTTCGAGCGATAACAACCAGGTCTTTAAATCAAGAGTATAGAATGAAAAATTTATATTCTAATGGAGAGTGCAACTTACTAATTTAATTTCCTTGGCCCTAGGCAGTTTAGATAAATCTGCAGTAATCATTTACTGAAACTATAGGCAAATATAAATATTTCTGAAAGGGATGGATATCTTTTTTTCCAGGGATTATTTTTGATAGAGTAGCCTTCTTATAAGTTTTGAAGCTGTTTCTTCATAGAATCTGCATATTATACTCTTTTTATTAATTAAAGTATCCAACTACGTTAAAAACACTGTTTATAAATCATGTTGGCGAATTTTTTATTATTTTTTATAGCTTAGACTTTCCTCTTCCTAAAACAGTTTAGTTTTTCTAGGAAGAAGGAAAGGAAAATGAAGACCTGGCCTATCACCCAGGAGAATTTTAAACAAATCTTATTTTTACAGCTAAAATCTGTTATTTATTTGGCGAATTTATTATTTTTATTATTTTTTCCAGGTGCTAAAATCTGTTATTTATTTTGCGAATTTATTATTATTTTTCAGAGGATTATTTTTGATAGAGTAGCCTTCCTATAAGTTGTGAAGCTTTTTCTTTATAGAATCTGCATATTATACTTTTTTATTACTTAAAGTATCCGACTACGATAAAAACACTGTTTATAAATCATGTTGGCGAATTTATTATTATTATTTCTTATAGCTTAAACTTTCCTCCTCCTAAAACAGTTTAGTTTTTCTAGGAAGAAAGAAAGGAAAATGAAGGCCTGACCTATCACCCTGTAGAATTTTAAACAAATCTTATTTTTACAGCTAAAACTTGTTATTATTTGGTGAATTTATTATTATTATTATTATTTCCAAGGGCTAAAATTTGTTATATATTTGGCAAATTTATTATTATAATTATTTTTTCCAGGTGCTAAAATTTGTTTTTTATTTTGCGAATTTATTATTATTATTATTTTCCATTGGATTATTTTTGATAGAGTAGCCTTCCTATAAGTTGTGAAGCTGTTTCTTCATAGAATCTGCATATTATACTCTTCTTATTAATTAAAGTATCCGACTACGTAAAAAACACTGTTTATAGATCATGTTGGCGAATTTATTATTACTATTTCTTATAGCTCAGACTTTCCCCTTCCCAGGGCCACGGTGGCCTGGTGGTAAGGTCTCGGCTTCGGAACCGGAGGGTTTCAGGTTCGAAACTCGATTCCACCGAAGATCCGTCGTGTGAGGGGGTCCCTTACATGTTAAAGCTGTCAGGCCAAACGTCCTCCCGCTGGTGTGGTGTGGTGTGGAGAGGGGGGTGCCACTTCAGGTGTCGTCCTCGTCATCTGACCGTGGTTCAAAATTAAGAGGTCCATTCCAAAATAGCCCTCGTGTTGCTTTAAACGGGACGTTAATATAAAACTAAAACTTTTCTCTTCCTAAAACAGTTTATTTTTTCTAGGAAAAAGAAAGGCCTGACACATGACCCAGGAGAATTTTAAACAAATCTTATTTTTACAGCTAAAATCTGTTATTATTTGGCGAATTTGTTATCATCATTATTTTCCAGGTGATTATTTTTGATAGAGTAGCCTTCCTATAAGTTTTGAACTCAAAACAGATTTAAATCATCGATTTAGTCAAGTGTTTTAGAACATATTTAATAGGACCTGCGGGAATACCGAATAGGTGTTTATATTATTACACACTTGAAAAATATCATTATGAAATTGTTCAAGTGTTTAATAATCTAAACATCAACAAAGAATTCATGAAATTCTTCATTATTTCTTCAAATATTATCGAAGTCTATTAAAATGGAAATGGATATGATTTCAGATTCGGTAAATATTGTTTCTCAAAGAAATTAATTACGAATAATCGGGGGTTTTGAATTTTGTAGATTAATTTGGTAGTCAGCCGTAACATTTTTGAATGTATTGAATGTGTAGAGGGTTTTCGTGTAAATATTTCTTAACACATGTTAAATCATTAAAACGGTTAAAATAAATTACGGCAACTCCAATCCAAATTTACTTTTTTCTATTAAGTCTTTATAAAATTAGGGAAAAGCAAATATATAAACACTCGATTTAATTTATCATTTTAATGCATAATAGATGTAATGGATGGAAATGGAAGAGCAAATATTTTTCAGATTTTCACAATAATATCTAAGCTAATTAAAGGGCGAATATGAAGTATGATTTCCAGCTAAAAGTTTCTGAAGATTTTTTTTTGTTCGTAATATTTAAAAATATGTAATGGAAAAAGTAAATATTCAACTGTCATAGCTATAGCTACACAATTTCGGAAACCTAAATAATAATCCATCTTTTCAAAATTAGCTTAGTGAAGAGTATAGCAAAATATTATTAATGGAGGTTTCTCTACAATTGGTGGATAGTTTAGTTTAGTTATATTAACGTCCCGTTTTAAAGCAACACGAGGGCTATTTTTGGGATGGACCTCGTCAAACTGGCACCTCCCTCTCCACACCACGCCACACCAGCTGGAGGACGTTTGGCCTGACAGATTTAACCTGTAAGAGACCCCCTCACACGACGGTTCTTCTGTGGAATTGTGCAATTGGTGGAGATACTTACAATTAAAATTTTAAACTTTTATTTACTTTAAAAAAGGATTACCCTAAAATTGAAAAAAAAAATAATGTATTTGCTGGTTTTATTGTACAATTTTTCAGAGCTAAGCAACGGCTAGATAAGCAATGTTTAGCTTATTTTAGTTACATTAACGTCCCATTTGAAGCAACACTAGGGCTTTTTTTGGGATCGACCTCGTCATTTTGAACTCCGGTCAGATGACGAGGACGACACCTGAACTGCCATCTCCCTCCCCAAACATCCACACAACACCAGAGAGAGGACGTTTGGCCCCGACGGATGTAACGTGCATCAGACCTACTTACATGGTGGTTCTTTGGTGGAATCGGGCCTCGAACCCGGAACCCTCCGGTTTCAAATCTAGGACCTTACCACCAGTCCACCAGGATCCAGATAAGCAATGTATATGAATGGCAAAAAATTAATAATAGATGCATCTAAATATAAAAGTAAAGCTTGCATAAGGTCAATAAATCTATGGGAAAAAAATATACTTTTGAATTAGAATAATAGCGATAAAGCTATTTTAAAACTAATATGTTGCTCTATAAAACTGTCAGTGTTTATAATTTAAATTATTAAATAATAATTTATTGTCGCCGTGGCCTGGTGGTAAGGTCTCGGCTTCTGAACCGGCGGGTTTTAGGTTCGAGACTCGAATCCACCGAAGAACCGTCGTGTAAGGCGGTCTCGTGCACGTTAAATCTGTCAGACCAAGCGTCCTCCCGCTAGTGTGGCGTAGTGTGGAGAGGGGGGTGCTAGTTCAGGTGTCGTCCTCGTCATCTGAACGTGGTTCAAAATTAAGAGGTCCGTCCCCAAATAGCCCTAGTGTTGCTTTATAAAGGGACATTAAATTAACTAAACTAAATAATAATAATAAATAGTTTTTTAACTATGTAATATAATTAACAATACATTTAGGACAAATATGCTTAGTAATATCAACTTAGTATTATAATTTATCAGATCTTTGATAGATTAATTGAATTATTTTAATTTGATTTTTATTTTTGGTTGAACTGTGATGCATATTCCTATGTGATGGTAGAGTGTATCTAAACCATCTATTTTATTGTGCAATCTCTTACAGCTAAAACCGTGATAAATTATTTGAAGAAAAAAAAATTCCAATGAATCAGTACTTTCCGACACTTGTTGATGTTTTGTCGTTTACTGAAGAAATAATTCAACGTGAATCCCTGTTTGTCAAATTTGAGATGTTCTTAAAATATATACAGTAAAAGCTAATTATTCGCGATGTATATGTTCCATAAATATGCCGTGAACACGGAATGGCCATTTATACGGGATTATAGAGGATACGTTCCAAGGTGACAAAATAAAAAATCCATTTAATTGAAGTTTTTGAACATTTTGATTCATTATCTTAAGGCTTAGGCAATGGTTTGAGGAATTTTGTAATTATCTCTTGCTTGGCAGTTTTTAAAAGATTCTACCATTCAAACTGATACTCAACAGTCGCATTAGCAATTTACCTCTTAAAAATAAGACTTCGTTCCATAAACGAATCGATGTTCACAAAGAAGTCGCAAAGCTTATTACCATTCTTAAACCTTCACTAAGATTTTTCAATTTAAATGCCACGTTTCCAGTGCTTGTTGGAGCCTCTTCTTCAATGGGCTGAGAATTTAACATTTCCTCTAAGTTGGTTTCAGTCAGATCTTCATCGTGAGATTCAAGCAATTCCTAAATGTCACTTGATACTATCTGTTCTAACCTATCTCGTCCTATTCCATTCACGATTTCAGCTACATTTACAATTTGCATTTAACAGCACACTTTTGACAAAGTTGTAATAAGATGTATTTTACTTTTTTTGTTAGTCCATTGGACAGCATTTACAAAGGATATTGGGTTGGAATCCGTTTATTCTGATGTATGTACTTATTAGATAAGAATAAAGAAATGTTTAGCCGTGAATATAGGAATTGGGTCGCATTTTTTTAATCCACGAATAGTGAATACGCGAATGAAGGAAGCGCGAATAAGGAACTTTTACTGTATAAGAGTAATTTTGATATAGTTTCAAGAAGGTTTATTAGGAAGCCTTTGTTCTTACGATCTAAAGTTCTACATGAAAGATTTTGCATCTAAATTCTAAAAGTTTTTCTATTTTCCAAGTGAATTTTGAAATTCTTGTTTAATATATTAAAGGCTTGGGATCTTGACGAAAGTATGCTAGGTAACGCGGATCAAATCGTAGTACTACGCCTTTCATGTGTTAAAATAAAATCAGTGCCATCAAAATGATTTATCACTTTCAGTTTGTAGGGGAAACTACGTTCTTAGATTATAATCGCCAAATTCAACATTTAAAATTCATTTCTTTCAAAATTGCTTCGGCTCAATACATTGCTTAAAAACTGATTGCTCAGCTATTACTGGTAGGAAAACAGACGAATTCATATTTTGATGATAATGAAAATATTGTTTCTGAAATAAATATTCAGCAGTTGGAATTCGGTAATTTCTTTAACGCTTTCACTGCCACTGCCCTTTCCTGATATCAAGACCAACTATCTAATTAGATGACCCCTTCTTTGCTATCTTTTAACTGTAGTAGAGAAGGTGTCTTCTAATAACTTAGATGGTTTGGTCCTGGAAAAGAAAACAATCTACGAGTTTTCAGTCAGCGTCTTAAAAAGAAGTTACTACTTTAACTTTAAAGCGGGCGAGCGAATGTGAGAAATACACTAGAGATGAATTTCGTTTTATAACTTTAGATTTGGTGGCGCCGGGAACCCCTGCCCTAGGCTGTTTGTCCCCCTCCCTTTGACCTACTTTCAATTGTCGTCGTCAGTTTGTGGCGTTAATAGCTCTCTGCCGATCAGATATTTGTATTTTAGAGATACACACAACCGCCCATGTAAGTTTTTGTTACATCTAATTTTGTATGATTTTACAAATAAATCCGTATTGTTTTAGACTGGTGACATCTGGCAAATGCACTTACGAAGAAAAAAGTTAAAAGAAAGCATCCACATCTCTGAAAATTGAGCTAAAATGAAAAGTTTTGAAGAGAAAAGCCGAACTAGGTATTGAAGAAGTGGAAGATGCGACGGCAGGGAAAAAACCTTGCCAAAAAGAAAAGCGAACTAGAATCGCGAAGTTCAGTTGTGAGATTTGACAGAAATGTATATGTTTGAAGCAAACACATTTGAACAAATTGCAACGCTGCAATAAATAACAATGAAACCATTTTCTTCCTTTTCATATCTAATTTTCAATTGCTTTTTCCTTTTTATACATAAATTCAGTATTTTTGCACTTCTATATTTTAGATGCAAATTATTCTGTCAAAATATCAACAATTTCATTCATATTATTTTTAAATCAATTTAGTTAACCTGTGTTCATTTCATATTGTTATTGCAATCTATGTTCATATTGTTTCTGCTTCTTTTTAAGTAAAAAATATAAAATAATTGTAGTTATTAATCCTAAGCTCTTTACAATATAATTTTATTAGTTACACTTTTGAAAATTTACTCTAGCGTATGTGGGATATACGCGCGAACTTTCGTGTTGGTATGACAGCCGCGCCCGCTGGAAGGTTAAAGGAAATGCTATTGTATTATGCATAAAAAATTGAAACCATAAGAATTCTTGAAATTCATACCTTGAAAAACGAAGTAACTGACTATGGATTAAACATTTAAATTCACACAAAAATCAAAGTTCCTCTGAAATCCGTTTAAGGTATCCGACTGCGTTCGGAGCCTTTTTTTCTAAATATGCTTCAAACGCTTGTTATTATTCTAGGTTTAGTTTGAATATATAACAGAATAATTAAAAATATTCAAAAATAAGAAATATTTTCATAACATTTTGAAAAAAGGGAAAATTGTAGTTAAAAAACAGAAAAATTAACTGTTACGCCAACAGTCATAGAGAAAAAAATTACAAGCATAAATCAAAAATATTTTAGAACAACATTGTAATAACCAATATGCATGCTTTGAAATAAAATCTTTTGAATATGAGGAATATATACTGAGATATGGCTAAAACAATTGTATAAACAAGAATTTTTTGAAAAAAATGTGCTCAATTTGTCTATGAATACCTGTAAAATGCCTAAAACTACATTTATATTTTAGTTTTAATTCAGAGCATTAAAATATTATATTAAACAATTCTACAAAAATTCATAAGAATATATTCAGAACATATTGAGATATTGTGTTTTCGGTAATGCAAAAAGTGCAAAAATTGAATTCTTCAGAAAAAGGCTTTAAAGTTTTTATTTTGAAAGAAAAGCAAAATTATTATCTTTCAATAAGTCTAAAACTCTCCTAATTTATAAGTTAGACCTTCCTTTATATTATCCTTCACTGATTTATTCTTTCTAGCTGATCTTTTTTTTTTCTGGACAGTTTCACAGACACTGAAGAATGTCGAATTGAATCGGCTATTCTGTTATCATCAATGTTGATGAAACCTTTATCTTGTTCTGACTCAATAGGCACACCTAATTTTTCAAAAACTGGTAATAAGCCAGTGTATCCAGAATTGTAAATTAAAACAGCAATATATGTACCTAAGCGAAGAGTTTGCAGTTCAACAAATGTTTCTTTGTGTACAACATTCCACAGTACACCGTTAAAACTTTCGTTACAATTCTTTGTTTTTCCATGCAGACATTTTTGCAGTAATTTTTGGTCACACAATTCCATATAAGATCCTTTTATTTTATTTATGATCGTAGATAATAGGCCTGGTTTCTTTTCTTGATGTTCTATGCCTGAAAATCTGGCTCTCTGGAATTTACACCAACTATTTGGTCCTTCAGGGCACTGGCGATGCATGGGATTATTGGTGCCGGAACAGCTGTGAAAAAAAGATGCGATGACGGCACTTTCCATTTTTTCCAAATTTCCCACATTACTGCGAATGGCGATTCCATAATAGTTTTGCAGTCTATCTATAAATTTATCGGTTAATTTTCCTTTTCCACTAAGCCTTTTTGTGTTCTTTTTTAATTTACGGATATGCCCTCCAACTCTTTTTTGTACATGACCAATGCACTCAAGTTTTTAAACCGAATTCTCACCATATATATCTTTTACAGGGTCAAAACCTTTGGAGTCCCCATCATCGTAATATTCACTATATTGCAATTGTCGTAAACTTTCTGATCGTTCAAATATACGATAGGCTCCTACCATTTCCATATTGCCAGCAGACCCTTTATGATTAGAACATATGTGCGTTTTACTACTGTTAATGCACCTAGAGATTTTGGTTTGACATACACGACAGTACTGAGATAAGATTTCGATATCCAAAATCTTCCCAGTATCAATAGAAATGGCATCGACACAACCATTCAATGAACTGTTCCCGCGACGTTGCCAAGTGCCATAAACTGAAACACCACAGCTGAATATTTCTTGGTTACTGGCCTTTTTCATACCTCTAACTTCTTTTGCAGCTGAATTCAAATTCAGTTGAGCACATGATTCAACAGTGTCCAGAAGTATTTTTTCTTGTTGACGAAATGAACACTTAGATAAAAAAAAAAGGTAAACAGAGAGTTGAACATAGTTTCTTCCCTGCAGTGTAACCACATCCTATCAACCTTAATCCAATCACAATAAATGTGTTTATACTGTTATTTTAGTTTGTTTTGGGTGAAGATGAAAACCTTTTCATGAATGGGCAGTTTCTGCGCTTCAAAACAAAATTTGAACACAGTCCAAACTTTGAATCCTCACTGAGATGCAAACCATAGGAGAAGCAATCAGGACAGCAAAGTACAGAAAATATGTTAAATAAAACCGATAAATCATTTATGCAATTTCCTGTCAAGTTATTGTTGATATCAGTTTTCAGAATATCAACATAAAAAAAGCAGACAAGATTCAATTTCGCTGTGCTAGCAGTAGTGACATTTGAAGTTGACGCACTCACCTCATCACTTTGAGTAAATCTATTTCCATGAAAACTGCGTTTCTTGAAACGTTTAGATCTCGTTTTCGGTATACTAAAACCCTAATACAGATTTAGAATATACCAAAAAAGTGATTTGAAGTTGAAAAGAGCTTGTAAATGATTCACTTGAGAAGTATTCAATAACGTGGAGAAAATAAACAGAACTTCAGTACAGCACATTTGTTGCCAATTTTAATGAGACAAATTTTGAAATAATACCTGAATATACTTATTATCACGCATAAAAGATATAAAATAATAATTTTAGTCATTTTTAATAATTTTTAACGTCGAAACTCCTTGATCGATTGCAATATTTACATCAACTTCCGGTTTCGTAATGCCATTTCCGGTTTGACTTTTGTCACACTACGCTAACTTAAAACGGCCGTAACTTTATTTCTAAAGTGGGTAGAACAAAAAGAAAAGGACAGATTTGGAAAGCTAAAAGAACAGGCTTTAATATTATACATTAAAAAGTTTCGCTAGTTTTGTAAAATTTGACGATTTTTACCCAGTCGGATACCTTAAGTTGAATCAAGACTAATTTTACAATAAGTATGCAAAATATCTTGCCCTATATTTTTAGTTTCTAACTATACAATTTCAGAAATATATAGTTACAGAATTTCAAAACTCTATTAAAGAAACTTATATTTTTCTTTAATTACTGAAGTGTGTAATCAAAAGTAGTTTCAAAGATGTCTATTAGCAGATTGTATCTCATTTCAGATACCGCCATTATTAAATAACAAATATAATGGCATGAAAGGCAAGTATGTTGTAGTATTTTTATAGAAATCTGCAAGAAAATATTTTATATGTACTGTGAAATTTAAACATGGCACATTTGGTATAGATGTAGATATCCGAATTGGATATAAATGCAATCATGAATGGTGTAAATGTAGATATCCGAATTGGGTGCAAATGCAATTATGAATAGTGTAGATGTAGATATCCGAATTGGATGCAAATACTATCATGAATGGTGAATAAGTCCAAAATTTATTACAAATGATATAGTATGAATCAGACACTTTTTAGTTTATCAAATTTTAATGCCTTCTGTTGGAATTTGTATATTATTCGCCAAAACAATTCCTTCCCAAATACATCTTAATGTTCTTCATTACTAATGTGTGTAGTCAAATTTACTAGTTTCAAAATCTTTTTTAGCCAATGGTATCTCATGATTAAATACCGCTATTATTAAATAACAAACATAACGGCATGGAAGGCAAGTTAATTGCATTATTTCTTCAGAAATCTACAAGAAAATATTGTATTCGTATTGTGACATTTAAATACGGTACATTTGGCTTAGATGTAGGTATCCAAATTGGATGCAAATGCAATCATGAATGGTGTTGATGTAGATATCCGAATTCGCAGCAAATGCAGTCATGAATGGCGAATAATTCCAAACATTATTACAAATGGTATAGTAAAATTATTATAGTAATAGTATTCGTCATCAGACAATTTTTAGTTTATAAAATTTTAACACCTTCTGTAGGAATTTGAATGGTATTAACGAAAACAATTCCTTCCCAAATACATTTTAATGTGACTTATTCTTAAATGTTCGCGAGTTTTTATTTTTGAATCGTGTTTATTAATAAATCCTCACATTATATTTCCCGATTCTAGAATCCCCATCAAAAGCAGGAATAATGACGTGCCTTGCATTCATTAGCCGATTGTATCTCATGATTAGATACCACTGTTATTAAATAACAAACATATTTCCATGGAAGGCAAGCCTATTGTATTATTTTTTCAGAAATCTGTAAGAACTTTTTTATGCATACTGTGACATTTAAATATGATACATTTGGTGTACATGTAGATATACAAAGTGGATGCAAATGCAATCATGCATGTTGTTGATGTAGATATCCGAATTGGATGCAAACGCAATCATGAATGGCGAATAATTCCAAAAATTATTACGAATGGTATAGTAAGCATCAAATAATTTGTAGTCTATTAAATTTCAAAGCCTTCTAAAGGAATTTGAATGATATTAACCAAAACAATTCCTTCCCAAATACATTTTAATACGGTTTATTCTTAAATGTTCGTGAGTTTTTATTTTTGAATCCCCATCAAAAGCTGAAACAATGACGTGCCTTGCCTTCAATGGTATAGATGTAGATATCAAAATTGGATGCATATGCAATCATGAATGGCAAATAATTACAAAACTATTCTAGAATCCCCATTAAAAGCTGAAATAATGACGTGCCTTGCATTCGAGATGTAGATATCCGAATTGGATGCAAATACTATCATGAATGGCGAATAATTCCAAAAATTATTACAAATGTTATAGTAAGCATCAGACAATTTGTAGTCTATCAAATTTCAAAGCCTTCTAAAGAATTTGAATGATATTAACCAAAACAATTCCTTCCCCAATACATTTTAATATGGTTTATTCTTAAATGTTTTTATTTTTGAATCATCTTCATTAATAAATCCTCACATTATACTTCTCGATTCTAGAATCCTCATCAAAAGCTGAAATAATGACGTGCCTTGCATTCGAGGCGAGACATTACTTGCACCTGAGCCCCGCTGCTTAAGACACGTACTTAAAAAAAGGGGAGGAGGGAGAAATTGATACGAAAATCATCAATAACGCCTTAATATAGTTCATTCGAGCCTATCACTTCAATGTATGTTGTGAGGAAAATTATTATGTCCTAGGCGTTAAGCATCAACTTACAGCCAAACCACCAGGGAGACAAGATTTAGTCATCACATAGTTTAAATCACTTGGCTATTAGGAGACCCTGAAAGCTGGTTAACGGTAGGAGTGACTCTTGAGGAAATATGAGATGCATTACGGCTGCTACAAATGAGAAATTCCACTTCATTTGGTACACTGGATAAGTCAGGCAGGTAATGGAGTAACGATGTCTGTTTCCGTTCTGAAATCGCAGTCTTCGGAATTCAGGATTATTTGTGACTTAGAGCGGAAAACAGCAGAAAAAGGAGAATCCTGTATAATTTCGATAGAGAATGAAGACTTCAGGCGAGCATTCTTAAATGAGGGAGAAGCAGGATTCATAATTTTTGATGCATCTAATGCGTGTTTTGTTTAGTAACAGTAATAATCATAATAGATGTAGTGGTATAATTACAGAGCATTCCAGCATTAATTGAACTTTTGTCTAATGTAAGAAAAGCATATTCGATGGAATTCGTTTAATTACTGTGAATAAGATGGATTACTTTAAATGCTTTCGTTAATTATAATGTTATAGTATTCCAGGGTTCCTAATCTATACTTATAATAAAGCTCAATGTGTGTGTGTGTGTGTGTGCGTGTGTGTGCGTGTGCGTGTGTGTGTGTGTGTGCGTGTGTGTGTGTGTGTTGGCGCTCTACAGGCTAGACCGTTGGACCTACAGCTACCAAATTTGGTACATGTATACCTTTGAGGTCCGGAATGTGCACCTCGGAGCCCTTTTATCGAATTTTTAATTAGAATTTGAATTAATTAAAATTTAAGTAAAATTTCGACGTTTTTCCGCTATAACTTCCGAAAATATTATTGCACAAACATGATTTTTATATCAATTTAAAGATTAAAAAAATTAGCTTTCTAATGGTATCAGTTTTTTAAATTTATAATTTAAACTTCTATTTTTAATGAATTTTTAAAGAAATATTTTAACTATGTTTTTATCACGAGATTGGATAAAATAAAAGAATGCCGGAAGTTCAAAAAAAATTACCATCTCAAAATAAATCTACAGAAATGGTAATTTCAGCACGTGACTGGATAAAATAAAAGAAGTATAAAATGTGATATTTTCTTTGAAAAATAAATGCAAAGCAAAGGTTTCTACAATCGTTTGCAATATCTATATCATTAACTCAATAAATCTTCTTTATTTACGGTAAACCTGATTGAATTTAGACAGGATGTGCATTGAAATCCCGACTTAATGGCATATTTATGTAATCGTTTGCAATATCTGTATCATCAATTTAATACTTTTTTTCCCTTTCTCGCTTTCTTTAAAAAACATATTTAATATTTTGGCAACATCATCGAAATTTTTTTAATATTTTGGAAGCATAACCGATGGTTAAAACTGACTGATTTATAAAATTAAAGAATATTATTAGGAAAAGGTGTACTTTTAGAACTTTCCGTCCATCATCTTAAAGAAAATATTTATTTCAGGCCAATACATGCCCGGAATTACTTCAAGGCTAATGAATATGTGATTTAATTGAAACTTTTAGAACGAATTACTCATGGCGAACCAGCTGGTCGCCAAAGGCGGCTAGTAAGCAATAAGTTGAAATAAGTTATGATCTTGATTCAAAAAATAAACTTTTCCGATTTTGAGCTGATTTAGAAATATTGGTCTAGTCTCTAAATTCTTCTGAAAAATTTCAAATAGAACAATAAAACCACTTTCTGTGGCTTAACTGTCGATAAGTGACTTGCGACTTCGAGGGGAAAACAGCAGAAAAAGGAGAATCCTGTATAATTTCGATAGAGAATGAAGACATCAGGTTAGCATTTTTAAATGAGGGAGAAACAGGATTCATAATTTTTGGTTCATCCAATGCGTGTTTTGTATGGTAACAGTAATAATCGTATAGTTACTAAGCATTTCATCATCAATTGAACTTTTTGATTATTTTATAAATTAAATCATTTTATCTAATCTAAAATATATATTCGACGAAATCAATGAAATCCGTTTAATTGCTTTGAATAAGATGTATTACTTTAAATGCTTTCGTTAATTATAATTAATTGTATCCCATGGTTCCTAATTAAGCTGTTTCAGCAAATAATTGAAATAAGTAATAATCTTGATTACAAAAACCTTCTAATTTTAAGCCCATTTTGAAATATCCCTCTTTTCACAAAATTCTTTTGAAATATTTCGAACGGAATGTTGAAACCACATGCTTTAGCTTAATTCTCGATAAGAACCTAAAATACTAAAATTAAATACAGAAAATTAAATGCCTTTTTTCATTCTGAAATCGAAGTCTTTTAAGGATTATTTGTGACTAAGAGCGGAAAACAGCAGAAAACGGAGAGTCCTGTATAATTTCGATAGATAATGAGGACTTCAGGTTAACATTCTTAAAGAAGGGAGAAGCAGGATTCATAATTTCTGGTGTGTCTTTCTTTCATCTAATGCGTGTTTTGTTTGTTAACAGTAATAATCAGAATAGGTGTAATAGCACAATTACTGAGCATTTCAGCATTAATTGAACTTTGTCGGATATAAGAAAAAAACATTTTCGATGGAATTCATTTAATTGCTTTGAATAAGATGGATTACTTTAAATGCTTTCTTTAATTATAATGTAACAGTATCACAGGGTTCCTAATTAAGCTGTTTCAGCAAATAATTGAATTAAGAAATTCTCTTGATTTCAAAAACCTTAACATTTAAAGTCTATTTAGAAATATCGGTTTTCTCTCGAAATCATTCTGAAAAATTTCAAACGCAACAATGAAACCACTTTCTTTAGGTTAACTCTCTATAAGCACCTAAAATACAATAAATCATATACAGAACATTTAATGTAACCTCAAAGAAGCAAAAGAAAAATTCTACACTTTATCAACTCAAAGTCAAATTATCAAGGAACTATTTACTGACTAGTCCTTCCTGCCCGTAGACACACAGATAAAACAGAATTACATGACCACCACAACATCAAAACTGGCGGGAACCGTGGCTGAGTCTTAAAAGCCATCACCAGCCACAGTACAACCCTTCCCTCAGGAAATACTTTCCGTCATCAAAGGGAGGAACCAGACCTAAACCTTTTTGTGTATCTCCAGATCCAACCACCATGCAGGAGTCATCTCATCCTCATTTCGAGTTGAACTTACCAGGAAAGTTATATTATTGACCTCCAACCCACCTGAAGGAACACGAATTAATCACGTAAAACTGAATGACCGGACAGCAGGTACAGAAATACTGATCGGAACTGTGGTTGTGTCCTAAGGGCCATCACCGGCCATGGTACAACACTCCACTTACGGAGTGCGTCTCGTCATCGATGGGAGGGTTTGTGCCCTCACCTATTATTGAGCCTATCGGGTTGACGAGATCCAACCATCCTTCCGGAAGCATCTCAACCTCACTTCAAGGTGACCCCATGGGGCATATCAACATCAGTAAGACATATAACTGACCTCCGACCCTCCCGAAGGAACATGGATTAACCACGTAAAACTGAATGACCGGACAGCCGCTACAGCAACACTTGCGTGAACTGTGATTCTGTCCTAAGGACCATCATCGGCCATGGTACAACACTCCCCTTAGGGAGTACGTCTCGTCATCGATGGGTGAGGTGCCCTTGGGGGGTAACTTACCAGGGAAAGACAGACTGTTCGTCTGCAAATGTATGAAAAGACTTCTAATACCTTAGACATTTGCCATATAGGCAATTGCAACTAAATTCATTTTAAGATATCCGACTACGTTAAAAACACTGATTTTCAACAACATAGACGATTTTTTTTTTGTTATTTCTTATACTTCAGACCTTTCTTTTTCCAAAAAACTTTATCTTTTCTAGAAAAAGGTAGGCCTGATCTGTCATCCAGGGTCTCACATATTTTTTAGCTAAAATTTGTCTTTCACTTAGATTTTCTTGGAACTTTAATGTTTTTAAAAGTTTTCCACCGTTAACATGATATCTCAAAAACTAATAGAGGTATTTACATAAAAATTGCAGCCCATGGTTTAAATAATACGGGCAATGAAATGAACCAAAAATTTTTTTGTGGGTGAAATACGTTTACATTTATGGTTTTTTTAGGAAAATTAAGTTGTTAATTTATGGAAAAATGCATATATACGTATATTTTACCCATAACTACTTTGCATCTCAAATTATTTTTAGATTTTGGTTCATTTCATTCATCATTATATTCTATAACTTGTGCACAAAAAAAAATAAGATTGCTCAATTACAATTTTTTGTAGAATGTCAAGCATTTTAATTAAATTTCATTAAAATTCACTAAAAATTTTCCCATTTCTCAAAGTATATTACGTTTTCAAATAATTTTTTTATTTATAGTGTTTATAATTAACAATACATCTAAAAACCTAAATAGTTTTTGAAAAAAAAAAACATTTTTTACAAAAAATTACCTTTGAACGTAATCGGATACATTAAATAATTCCAATGAATAAAACTGCTCGCAATTTAGTAATATACTGGATTTATTACAAATATCGATGTTTCAAAACTCTTATAGATACCAAGAGTTAATGAATTCTATATAAAATCTTCAACAGTATTGCTTCAAAAAATAAATAAAAGCAAAATTACTGCCATGAAAGAAATGTAAAATTCTAACGAAAGCAATACGACAAAAATTATCCCTGGTTGCTTAGTCAGGACTATCAGTATTATCCTTAACGGCTTGATATCCCACAGTATCAGTATATCTATGTGAAAACGAAATAATGATAAATGTAAAGTAAATACTACAAATCGCGTCTTACATTTCAAAGCGTTTTTTAAGAGAAAAGCCGCTTTTCTGTCATTTATCTTTATTTCATTGAGACTGCCAGAGCCATTATTGTCCAGAACATTTTTGTTTTCTCAGGTGGTTGATTACAAGACACTTTTTGCTCTTCTTTATTTGAACAGCAACCTTCATTTTTCAGACGAATTACTTTCGTCTTCATATTCTTCTTAAGAAGAATCTGTTCAAACAGAAATCTTTTATTTCATTCTTCGAATTCATTCCTGTTTTAGAAACGAATCCTTTTTAACGAAAGACTTTCTTCCTTTCTGCAAAACGGGTTTATCTACTTTTTCCATTTAACAGACCGTTTTGGGTACCTCGAAAGAGTTTAAAGGAAAAAAAAACGATGTATTTTGATAGTATTAAGGGCATTAACGCGAAAAATACTAAGCAGGTAATGTAAAACCATCTGTAATCTTCCTTTTTCAATTCTTTTGAGCATTTGGCTTTGTTTTTATTGTTCTATTCAAGTTTTCTCTTTAAAATCTTCCAATTTTATCTATAAAGAGCTTTTTTCATCTACTGGGATGGATAAGGTTTTCAAAAACTTGGAACAAATCACTAGCAATTCAGTGAGTGAAATATCCACTGATTAATTGTAATTCATTTTTATGATGAAACACTTTTTTCATTTTTGTGGTGAATCCCTTTTTCATTTTTGTGGTGAATCACTCTCACTTTTGTGGTGAATCACCTTTTATATTTTTGTGGTGAATCACTCTCACTTTTGTGGTGAATCACTTTTTTATATTTTTGTGGTGAATCACTCTCACTTTTGTAGTGAATCACTTTTTTATATTTTTGTGGTGAATCACTTTTTCAATTTTGTGCTAAATCACTTTTTTAATTTTTGTGATGAATCACTTTCCTTTTTCAGGTGAATAACTTTTTCATTTTTGTGGTGAATCACTTTTACTCCAACTAAACCTCACTTTTATCACTCAATCCCTTTTACTACAACTCACTGCACTACAACTAAAACATGGCCAAAAACTCCCAGAAACGTACACTACACTAAAATTAATAAGTGATAGCAAAATGTTCTAATTGTGACAAATTCGGGCAAGGAGAGTGACAAATATATGTGCCATCGTATATGGCCATGATCAATACTATCTGAACATCAGAATATCTGCAAATGAAACTTATAGTGGAGAGAAGAGATGCATAAATATAAATATATAAATAAAAGAAGAAACTGTATTTTTCTATATTCAGCAATTTTTATTGATCATTTATTTAATTTTTTTCAATTTGATATAAAAATAAATCGATTTTGGGTAAATCTGTTTTAAAAATTTTAATGCTCAACAGCGATATTTTAAATCTGGGACTTTTAGAGACAATTTTATTCATTGTAGAACAAAACTGGAAGGGTGCCTGGTTAGAGTTTAAAAGGTGATGTTTAAGGATCATTCTAATCATATATGTACAATTCATAGATGTGCCATTCGGGCCATAGAGGTAATTTACCAGATTTGTTGATCTTATTTCATATGAAAAGTTTTTGATAGTAACCAAAGAATGAGATCGTTAGAGAGCTGTCATCGGTTGTGTTTTCTCCCACTTTCGTTCATCCTCCTAGTTCCAACCCTCATGAAATTAGAAAATGGTACGATGTCATCTGTTGCATTTTCTTCCACTTCCTTTTAACCTCATAGCTCCAACTCTCATGAAATCAGAAGCTGAAAAGCTGCCATTGAATACGTTTTCTTCCACTTCCTTTCATCCTCATTTCTTTAATCCACATGAAATAAGAAGTTTGGTATTGTTTTGAGATTTGAGCTTGCCATTCGGCTGCTTTATCATGAAATTAGAAGATGGGAAGCTGCCATCCGTTGCATTCTCTTTCATTCCCTTTCAACCTCATAACTTTTAAATCCATGAAATTAGAAATTGGAATCGGTTACGTTCCCTCTCACTTCCTTTCATCCTTGTAGCTTCAACTCTCATGAAATTAAAAGTTGGAAAGCTGCCATCGGTTGCGTTTTCTTCCACTTCCTGTCATCCTCCTAGCTCCAACCTTCATGAAATTAGAAGATGGGAAGCTGTCATAGGTTGCGTTCTCTTTCATTTCCTTTAAATCTCATAGCTTCATCCTTCATGAAATTAGAAAATGTGAATCAGTTACGTTCTCTTCCCCTTCCTTACATCCATATAGCTCCAAATCTCATGAAATTCGAAGTTGGAAACCTGCCATCGGTTGCGTTTTCTTCCGTTTCCTTTTATCCTTCTAGATCCAACATTCATGAAATTAGAAGATGGTAAACTGCAATCGGTTGTGTTCTCTTTCATTTCCTTCAGCCTTCATGAAGTTATGAAATTGGAATCGGTTATGTTCTCTTCCAATTCCTTACATCCTTATAGTTCCAACTCTCATGAAATTAGTAGTTGGAAAGCTGTCATCTACCTTCATGAAGTTCTTCTACGTTCTCTCTCACTTCCTTTTATCCTATATCTTAAATTCTCATGAAATTAGAAGTTAAGAAGCTGTCATCAGTTGCATTCACTCCCACTTCCCATCATCCTCATAATTCTAACCCTCATGAAATTAGAAGCAGAAAAGGAGAATAAGTTTTCTTTTTCTACAGTTAAAAGAATTCTATTTTTGCCGACAAGTATAGTTTCTTTGTTATTGAGTACCATCTCACAATCCAATCCCTATCACCACTATGACAATTGAATGAGAATGAAAACGTCAACTTTATTACAGATCACAGACAAAAAATGGAAAATGCTGTTAAAACACTTTTTAGAGAAATATTGATGTAAAAAAAATGTATGAATGGTGCGTTGGTACACATTTTAAGACATAAGAAATTATGAACTGAGGTAAAAAAAATCAATATCAAAAATTAAAAATTTTTAACCTTTTATACTGAAAAAAGTACAAAAGATTTAAAAATAAGAAAACGGATATTTCAATAAATAATAATAAAAATAACAAAATTAATAAAAAATCTATAAAAGTAATACTCAAACATAATTAAAAAGAGATAGTCAGGTAAAGGGTAATAACAAACAATAAAAACTATTCGCATAAATACGTATAAAAACAAAAGCTTTACTGAAATTCATAGTATCCAAGAATGTTTGAAAATTCTGTTCTTTTGAAGGAAAAGTTGTCCAATTCTTATTTATGTTTCTGATGTCCAAATGGATGAAAAAGTACAGGGCTGTTGGTAAAGTTCAGTTCATGGATCCAAGAAGAACACAGAATTAAAAAGAAAAAAGTTTTGCTGAGACTGTTCAATTCTATTTCACAATTTTTCTTTTGAAAAGAACA